>CM067358.1:71012096-71084596 GCA_034190875.2 Urechis unicinctus | reverse complement strand
ATGTACAGAATGCTTATCATAACGTGCGTACAGAATGTGTGAAATTGAGGCTACGTAACTAAACCTCCATATAAGAAAGGAATACAACATGAGAAAGAAATATCTGCATAAGCATTCAGTGAGAAGTATATGTTTGAACAATGGGTTCCACACAAATTCTGAACGTCAAGACGAGAAGGCGGCGATAAGAGCGAGGTACACGAAGCCTAAGTTATGTGGAAGGCAGCATAGTGTGGTGGGGTGTAATCCGATGGGTCATGTCATCACGAATGAACCGCCTGTCGTTGAATACGTCCGTTACCGCGTTACATCACAGTCTTGCTGGTTTTCATAACGTATCAATCGCTAGACACGCCTGTGGGGTGCACCTTACTGGTTATCATAACGCAACCATCACTTGACGCGCCTCTGGGGGTGCACCTCAGTTTGTTACTGGTGACGGTCACTCTGTGCCACGTGACCACGATAAATCACGTGACAGACGAACATTCCGGAGAGGAATTCAACACGTGTAAGGAACAAAACAGAGAACTCAACATGGCCTTTGTAATATTATATACAGAGAAGTGGCCAGGTAGATACACCAAATCCAACAACAATCCACATCACGAGGCCAACAACCACAACACGAAGTTAATAACAACAACATAACGATTGAAAGATAAGCAATATGACAGATTTGGAGCGAGTGTGGTATGAAATAAAGACAGATTTGGAGCGAGTGTAGTATGAAATAAAGACAGATTTGGAGCGAGTGTGGTATGAAATAAAGACAGATTTGGAGCGAGTGTAGTATGAAATAAAGACAGATTTGGAGTGAGTGTGGTATGAAATAAAGACAGATTCCTCAACTCATAATTTCGCAATATGCATCTAGAATATCGTAACCCCATTTGTTGAAGACTGGCTCTGGCTGGGTCGGCATTTTATATGTGAAAACAACAGGGGATCGAAAAACAACTGTAAACCTATCTAGGGTAGTAAATCTAGGGGTTTTATTCTGGAAATGCATAACACTTTTTAATTTGACTACGCCATACAAAAATGAATATGAAATAAGTCATGATAGTAAATCAAATCAGTTGACCCTAGATTAATAGTGACCTTATTCAAATGAGACCAAGATAAGTTGTGACCTTATTCAAATGAGACCAAGATAAGTTGTGACCTTATTCAAATGAGCTCTGGATTATTTGTGACCTTATTCAAATAAGACCTGGATTAGTTGTGACCTAATTCAAGGGAAACCAACAGTTGTCATAGCAACAAGTCGCCACCCGCGTGCTACCAACAGTTGTCATAGCAACATGTCGCTACCCGCGTGCTACCAACAGTTGTCATACTACCAATATAAATATTTGGCAGATTAAATAACAATAACAAAATGTCTATCCACATAAATTATGCAAAAAACTAACCTAAATAACAAAAAACAAATGTCTGCAAACATTGAAAAACAATTCAAATAAAATAGGATGTAAAATGAGTCCTGCTCAAACTATAACGGTTACTGTCATATAATCTATAACGGTTACTGTCATATAAACTTTAACAGTTACTGTCATATAAACTTTAACCGTCACTGTCACATAAACTATAACGGTTACTGTCATATAAACTTTAACGGTTCCTGTCATATAAAACGACTCCATATCATCTCAGGACAACACAACATTGTGGACATTATGCAGAACATAATACTGGCGAAAACTAATGGCACTTAAATCCAAATTTAAAAGAATATAATCACCGAGTCTAGTTACAGCAATGCGAGACCAAATGGTGATAAATGACCGTTATATTCATCGTGTATCTTTGAAACTTAATAAACAGACATGCTGCAACCGGAAGTAACATGTGCTTAACACAATCCAACATATCACACACTGCTAGTGGTAAAGAATCCCCCATTATTCCTCCAAGGGAGTTTGCTCAATTCATACACGTCAATCAATGCACGTGAGATTCCCCTGGATACAAAGCTGCCAGCCTAACTGAAGTATTAAAGTAGAAATCTCTTGATCCAATTCTACACATCAAACATCATGAAAATGATAAATTCAGCTGTCAATACCCGATGTTAATATGAGAATGGGACATTGAGAGCCACGGATGGACATGACACGTTCGTTCGCCGCGTTCGTACTGTGGGCGTGGCATGCCATGGGTGGGAGTGGCATGACACGTGTGGGCGTGGCATAACAAATGAGAATGTGGCGCTGCACGCGTGAGAGAGTTAGCAGTGAGGGCTTGTAGTAGGTCACTCCCCATCAGTATGATGAAGTTCATGATTCAAGTGAAGAGCTGTTTTTGTCCGTGATCTGTGAGGAGTCCAGCTGGACCAGACCCGTTGACACGGCCGCCATTTGTATCTGGAGAACCATACGTACAGAAATGAACAAATCCCGACCAAAACATGTCATGTGAAGACATCATAACGTAATGGTGAAAATGGTCGTGGAATGATACGCCGAGGTGATGCGATGCGTCGTAGCGTGGAGCGTCGTGGTGTGAGGCGTCGTGGTGTGAAGCGTCGTGGTGTCAAGCGTCGTGGAATGATACGCCGTGGGGTGATGCGTCATAGCATACAGCATTGTAGTATGTTGCCAAATTGTTAACAAACCTACCCATTGTTATCAATTTGGCACTCAACGGTAGCTCTTTCGAACTAAGTACGGGAGTATGCACGACAAGGTGATAAATAGAACCTGACGTTGGTCTTTTGGGCTACTCAACAGATGCGCCGCGGTTGAATGCGTTCAGTGAGTGATGCATCGCGGTATGATAAATCGTGGCGTGATGCATCAGAGCATGTTGCGCCGTCGAGTGATGTGTCCTGGTGCGATGCGTCATGGGGTGATGCGATTGGTATAATTGGCCGTTGAGTGGTGCGTCGTAGAGGTAATTTCACCTAGGGCGTAGAGCGACCTACCTGTTGCATGTATTCCACACACTCGACTTTAGCTTGGCGAATCAGGTCACCCTGACCTTTTAACACCCTAATATTCCAGGAGAAGTTTTCCGTTGCCTGTCATTGACAAGAAAACAAAAATCGTCAATTTGCACGGAAAAAATGTTTGTTAGATCAACCAAAAAGTCGAGGCTAACATAGCAACAGGTGCAGGGTAGTTCAGGGCGGTTATCGTACAAGCACCGCAAGCGCCGGACCATGCGAAATGCGCGTTCATGAACTTGTTGACCTCTGACCATCAGAGCAGCGTTTTTATGAACTTGTTGACCTCTGACTATCAGAACAGCGTGTTCATGAACTTGTTGACCTCTGACCATGAGAGGAGTGTTGTACCTTGTTGAGTTTCTTGCCGCGGAGACCGGCCAACAAGGCTTGGTTCTGTAGATCCTCGTGCCACTCCATGCTGGCCTGCTGTGCGTGGACCAGCTGTATAACACACCCACATAGAGGCAATCAGACACGACATAGAGCGGCAAAACACACAAAGAGTTGACACAGCGCACGAGGTAACACAACGCACAATAAAATGACACAACGCACAATGAGATAAATGAAGTGATAAAACGCATGATAATTTGACACAATACACACAACGAGGTGACACAACCCACAACAAGGTGACACAACGCACATTAAGGTGACACAACACACAATAAGGTTACACAACACACAATGAGGTGACACAACCCACAATAAGGTGACACAACGCACAATGAGGTGACACAACAGCACAATGGGATGACACAATGCACAATGGGGTGACACAATGCACAAAGAGGTAACAGCACACAATGAGATGACACAATGCACAGAGGTGATACAATGCACAAGGAGGTGACACAATGTGCAATGAGGCGACACAATACACAAAGAGGTGACACAATGCACAATGGGGTGACACAATGCACAAAGAGGTAACACAGCACACAATGAGGTGACACCATGCACAAAGAGGTGATACAATGCACAAGGAGGTGACACAATGTGCAATGAGGCGACACAATACACAAAGAGGTGACACAGCACAAAATGAGGTGACATAGCACACAATGGGGTGACACAATGCACAATCAGTTGACACAGCACACAATGAGGTGACACAACACACCATAAGGTGACACAACCCACAACGGGATGACATTGTCAGCGCGCTCTATGAAAGTCTACTTACCCTCTCATAGACATTGTCAGCGCGCTCTATCAACGTCTTACACTCGGACACTAACTGCAAACAACAGGCATAAAAAGGGCTCATTATCAGAGATATTGACGACAAATCCTTAACACTTCTTTGATATTTTGAAGCGCATGATTTTCATGATTTAAATGCTTACATTATCAAAAGAGACCAGGGCTTTCTTCAAGATGTCAGGAAGGGTACCGTGAGCTTCAAGGTAAGGATACTGCATAGGACCAACACAGAGGGAGGTCATGGAATCAGTCACATGAACAGGTCAAACACGAGTCACATGAACAGGTCAAACACGAGTCACATGAACAGGTCACAAGAATCACATGAACAGGTCAAACACTAGTCACATGAACAGGTGAAACAAGTCACATGAACAGGTCACGAGTCACATGAATGAACACGAGTCAAACACGAGTCACATGAACAGGTCAAACACGAGTCACATGAACAGGTCAAACACGAGTCACATGAACAGGTGAAACACGAGTCACATGAACAGGTCAAACACGAGTCACATGAACAGGTCAAACAAGAATCACGTGAACAGGTCAAACACGAGTCACATGAACAGATCAAACACGAGTCACATGAACAGGTCAAACAAGAATCACATGAACAGGTCAAACACGAGTCACATGAACAGGTCAAACACGAGTCACATGAACAGGTCAAACACGAGTCACATGAAACACGAGTCACATGAACAGGTCAAACATGAGTCACATCAAGAGGTCAAACACGAGGTCAAAAACGAGTCACATCAAGAGGTCAAAAACGAGTCACATGAACAGGTCAAACAGGAGTCACATCAAACGAGCCAACAGTAACTAGCCCTATGTGCAATCTGGTCTTGATAAGCTCGATGAAAAGATCACTGTACACTCGATGAACAGCAGGTTGTGCAGTGACGTACCTGTTGGCGCATGGTGAGACGTAAAGACACAGCCTCCCCAGAGCCCTGGATTCGTGAGGCCAGCATCCGCATACACTGCTTCAGGTTGGAAATGGGCGCCAGACCACAATTCTCCTTGAACACAGCAAGCGCCACCTGGACGTTGTCCCGTAAGTCTGTGCCATCTCTCAGTGGGGATGTTGCCAACTTGAACGTCTCATCTACCGACTTGATATTTATAGACTTCATGCTTGTATACTCTCGCTTCTTCTTGCTTCTCCGTATGGACGAGCCCCGTCTGGCCGCTTTCTGGAAGCACAAACATCGCTTTACATGACACAAACTCAAAGATGCAACCATTTCTACAAAAAGATACCATGACCTCTTCTGGACTCTCTAGGTCAATATGCCATGACCTCTACTGCACTTACTCGGTCACTATACCATGACCTCCACAGCACTTACTGGGTCAACATACCATGACCTCTACTGCACTATACTTACATACCATAAATATATTGATCAATCATACTTTATAAACCCAAACCAGCAGGTCATGTGCTATTATAATGTGACCTTCTTCACAATGAGCTGCTGGACCAAGCAGAAGGAAAAAGCGGCCTCGTCTACTTACTCCACCACCCCTCTTGTTGGTGATAGCGATATGGACGAAGATGGTGCAGTTGGGGAGGTTCTGACCATTGTTGCACTTGAGCTGAATATGTCGATAACCTGGCACGTGACAAGAGTTACATTAGCAGACATTGACATGCACCTAAATCCATTACAACCAGCCATATCCACGTTCTAGTCTCCTATGTCTAACACCTCAATGAACCCAGACTCATGATTCCCTAGCCAGACTTACCTGTCTGCATACTTTCAAACGGTATGGTGTACTGGCCAATAAACTCGTCGCCAATGAACTCATCGTCAAGCACTGCAAAGCGAACTAAGGCTAGCTCGGGCAGGTTGATTTGGAACTCAAAGCTCTCGTCAAAGATTGGATTGTGACCTGCAGACACAGATAACAGGATAACGAGAGGACACAGATAACAGGATAACAAGAGGCCAAACATATAACAGGATAACGAGAGGACACAGATAACAGGATAACAAGAGGCCACACAGATAACAGGATAACAAGAGGCCACACAGATAACAGGATAATGAGAGGCAACACAGATAACAGGATAACAAGAGGCCACACAAATAACAGGATAACAAGAGGCGACACAGAACACAGGATAACAAGAGGCCACACAGATAACAGGATAATGAGAGGCAACACAGATAACAGGATAACGAGAGGCCACACAAATAACAGGATAACAGGCCACACATAACACAGGATAACAAGAGGCCACACAGATAGCAGGATAACAAGAGGCACACACAGGATAACGAGAGGATAACAGGATAACAAGAGGCCACACAGATAACATGATAATGAGAGGCCACACAGATAATAGGATAACGAGAGGCCACAGATAACAGGATAACAAGAGGCCACACAGATAACAGGATAACGAGAGGCCACACAAATAACAGGATAATGAGAGGCCACACAGATATCAGGAAAACAAGAGGCCACAGATAACAGGATAACAAGAGGCCACACATATAACAGGATAATGAGAGGCCACACAGGTAACAGGATAACAAGAGGCCACAGATAACAGGATAATGAGATGCAACACAGATAACAGGAAAATGAGAGGCCACAGATAACAGGATAACAAGAGGCCACACAAATAACAGGATAACAAGAGACCACACAGATAACAGGATAACAAGAGGCCACTATATTAGGGTATGTGTTGTTTTTATAACAGCCAAGTAGTGGCAGCAACAGGCTGCAATATAACAATTATGATTTTATATTGGATTAACACATGACACACTTTATATGATCACAGAGCGCTTATATTACGTTGATTTGGCCTAACATTTGGACCACACTAGAAAAGTAAACCAAAATGTGATGCAGAGAGTTATAAGATTCAACTACAACGATAAAACATGCCACCTAACACATTCCTGATTTGGTGATGCCACTTGGGAGATGAGGTTAAGGTCAGTGATACCCTCTCTAAACTAAGCTCCAGCAAGCCAGCCAACTGCGCATTTGTATTGGTTTTGTGAGCGAACGGCATTGCTACCAAAGTGACCCCATCAAACGGCATTGCTACCAAAGTGACCCCATCAAACGGCATTGCTACTAAAGTGACCCCATCAAATGGCATTGCTACAAAGCGACCCCATCAAACGGCATTGCTACCAAAGCGACCCCATCAAACGGCATTGCTAGCAAAGTGACCCCATCAAATGGCATTGCTAGCAAAGCAACCCCATCAAACGGCATTGCTACCAAAGCGACCCCATCAAATGGCATTGCTACCAAAGTTACCCCATCAAACGGCATTGCTACCAAAGTAACCCCATCAAACGGCATTGCTGCCAAAGCGACCCCAAGAGACTCTTGCGCTGTGACAGACTCGCTCGTGATTAAACGGGAAATACTAAATGTTGGAAAGTGAATCATTGAAAGCTGAAAGAAACACTATTTGCAATGTATGAGGTCCAGAATGACAGACCTAGACTTGGCATGTGAATGAGGCGAGGGTGAGATTACGAGGATTTGGGGTGAGAGTAGGATGATTTGGGGTGAGAGTAGGATGATTTGGGGTGAGAGTAGGAGGATTTGGGGTGAGAGTAGGATGATTTGGTTTCATATCTTCTTGTTTAATATAGACAGCACTTAGCACCTGGAAGCTTGGCTTTGGAAACCGAGCGCCTGTGACTTGATTAATAACCCTTGGTATGATATCCCCAGATGTGGTAACCCCTGGTGTGATGAAGCCAGATGTGGTGACCCCTGGTGTGATGAAGCCAGATGTGGTGACCCCTGGTGTGATGAAGCCAGGATTGATGATCCCTGGTAACCCCTGCATGATGTCACCAACATAATGACCGTTGCGACTCAAACATCACATCCTCCTTGTGTGACCTTGTTGAGATGACCCCAAAATAATGACCCTGGTGTGACCTTCATGGGATGACACTTCTGTGACCAGAATGTGGAGACTCACCGTTATGCTGCACAGTTTTGGTCCGTTCCTCAGCACAGTCAGCAGGAATCCCGAAAATCTCGATGGACACGTACGGGTCGATTGTGTCGCCCTTAGCCCCCGACCCCTTGGGCTTAGGTAACTGCTGACCACTGATGACCTGTTACACAAGAAGTACATAGCATGGCGAGTGGGAGAAGGAAAGGAACTCTCACGTGGAAAGTAATCATCATAATACTGATTATAACATAAGCAATTGATAAAGGAAGCATAGCTTTCTTGGGAACTTAAAATGAATGTTATTCATTCTCAGTGGCTAGCCCAGTAGCAGGACTGGGGCCAGTGTGACTGGGGCCAGTGTGACTGGGGCCAGTGTGTCTGGGGCCAGTGTGTCTGGGGCCAGTGTGACTGGGGCCAGTGTGACTGGGGTCACAAAGGAAGACCCACTTTGATGTGTAGTATCTGGGGAGACACTCCCGGGATGACATCACGTGTGTTTGCGCTGAAGAATGCGATCTCCTCCCTCATGATCTGTGGCTTGAGCACATATCCGCAGCCTCCGTTCTGGGCAAACCGACCCTCATTGAGGTCCACCATGAGGCCTGCTGTCTGGTAGTTCAGCGCCACTGTCAACACACACATCCTACTGCATTCCATGACTTTCCAAAAATATGAGACAATAAGCAATATTTCTGTGTATATTTTGTATCATGTGACGAGGCAGATACCCAGCTGGCAGCCGCAGTTCCAAAGGTCCTGGGGGTTGAAGTTACTCGAGTCCACCCTCATGCCGTTGGGGTAGACCCGTGAGAGGAACTGCTTGTTATGGTTCACAAACTCTTCAGGGCAGGCATTGGCCAGTTTCAATGCAGAGGATTCACTGAATGAGCAGAGCTCATCAAAATTCCCTGGTACACAAATGTGCATTCTGGGATGGGAATGGAACGTGTGTTGGGGGGTGGGGTAAGGTAGCACAGAGGTCAGCACTGAAGACAGCACACAGACCAGTCTTAAGGCACTACTCACCATGCTGGGCAGAATGCTGGAAGTCTTGGAAGCGCACAGATTTACAGTATGTGACCAGGTCTGAGAGCTCTTTGGCAAGTTTATGTTTCTTCTTGATGGATCCTTCCTGCAGTTGCACATGTATATATCAGTGAGACAAATCAGTGTGTGACGGCATGCTGAGCTATCTGACCTATGACCCATCATGACCTCATAAGCAGTGTGTGACGGCATGCTGAGCTATCTGACCTATGACCCATGACCTCATAAGGAGCCTACCCTTTTGTTGATCTTCTTACTCGTCTTCTCTGTTTCTGCTCCCTCATCCTCGTCTGTTACGTAACCTTCCCTGTCATCCTCTTTGTCTAACTTCTTACACTGAAACATGGATCAGGATAAACGGTGTACAATGCAGTAGTGACCAGGCCTAGCACAAGGCGCCTTCACAATGCAGTAGTGACCAGGCCTAGTACAAGGCGCCTTTACAATGCAGTAGTGACCAGGCCTAGCACAAGGCGCCTTTACAATGCAGTAGTGACCAGGCCTAGCACAAGGTGCCTTTACAATGCAGTAGTGACCAGGCCTAGCACAAGGCGCCTTTACAATGCAGTAGTGACCAGGCCTAGTACAAGGCTTTTTTACAAGTAGTAGTGACCAGGCCTAGCACAAGGCGCCTTTACAATGCAGTAGTGACCAGGCCTAGCACAAGGCGCCTTTACAATGCAGTAGTGCAGTAGTGACCAGGCCTAGCACAAGGCGCCTTTACAATGCAGTAGTGACCAGGCCTAGCACAAGGCGCCTTTACAATGCAGTAGTGACCAGGCCTAGCACAAGGCGCCTTTACAATGCAGTAGTGCAGTAGTGACCGGGCCAAGCACAAGGCGCCTTTACAATGCAGTAGTGACCAGGCCTAGCACAAGGCGCCTTTACAATGCAGTAGTGCAGTAGTGACCGGGCCAAGCACAGCGCCTTTACAATGCAGTAGTGACCAGGCCTAGCACAAGGCGCCTTTACAATGCAGTAGTGCAGTAGTGACCGGGCCAAGCACAAGGCGCCTTTACAATGCAGTAGTGACCAGGCCTAGTACAAGGCGCCTTTACAATGCAGTAGTGACCAGGCCTAGCATAAGGCGCCTTTACAATGCAGTAGTGCAGTAGTGACCGGGCCAAGCACAAGACTCTTTCACAAAAGATTAATTATATCCCTATTTGGCATATAGTGATGACCATGTCTGACAATTAGTGACAACCTTGGTAGGCATAGGAATGACTTTGAAATGACCTTGAGATGTCTGGCATCAACCCACAAGAACCCTTCCTTATTTATCATTCTTACAGGAACCTACCCTCATCCATCACCCCACCCACCAGAACCTACCCTCATCCATCACCCCACCAGAACCTACCCTCATCCATCACCCCACCAGAACCTACCCTCATCATCCACCCACCCCCCAACCAGAACCTACCCCTCCACCCACCACCCCACCCCACCACCAACCTACCCATCCATCACCCACCAGAACCTACACCACCTCACCCCACCACACACCAGAACACCTACCCTCATCATCACCCCCACCAGAACCTACCCTCATCCATCACCCCACCAGAACCTACCCTCATCCATCACCCCACCAGAACCTACCCTCATCCATCACCCCACAAGAACCTACCCTAATTCATCCACCCACAAGAACCTATCCTCATCCATCACCCCACCAGAACCTACCCTCATCCTTCACCCCACCAGAACCTATCCTCATCCTTCATCCCACCAGAACCTACCCTCATCCATCACCCCACAAGAACCAACCCTAATTCATCCACTCACCAGAACCAACCCTAATTTATCCACCCACAAGAACCTACCCTAATTCATCCACCCACAAGAACCCACCTTGACTAGTATTTTGCCCTTGAAGAACTCTGGAGAAGGCAGGCTGTCTCTGGTGAAGTCACATGGCTGGGTGTAGAGCTTGTCTCCCAGGATGGAGCGGGTGAGTTGAGCCAAGGACTGCTGCTGTTTGATGCTACAGTGGTTCTCTATGGACAAGATTACTGGGTACCTGCCAACCACACACACCATGATAGATATCTAGCACACACACTGTGATGGATATGCAGCACACACACACTGTGATGGGTACCCAGCACACACACACTGTGATGGGTACCCAGCACACACACACTGTGATGGGTACCCAGCATAAATACACTGTGATGGGTACCCAGCACACACACTCTGATGGGTACCCAGCACAAACACACCATGATGGGTACCCAGCACACACACTGTGATGGGTACCCAGCACACACACACACTGTGATGGGTACCCAGCACACACACACTGTGATGGGTACCCAGCACAAACACACTGTGTTTGGGACACCCAGCACAAACACACTTTGATGGGTACCCAGCACACACACTGTGATGGGTACTCAGCACACAAACACACTGTGATGGGTACCCAGCACACACACTGTGATGGGTACCCAGCACACACACTGTGATGGGTACTCATCACACAAACACACTTTAATGGGTACCCAGCACACACACTGTGATGGGTACCCAGCACACACACTGTGATGGGTACACACCCCCCCCCTCCCCCGATAGATACATGGTGACTCAACGCAGACACATATACCCCATGCTTAGACATGAACCCGTTGCCGCGGTGACTCACTCTGACGTGACAAAGGCGTGCTCATTGATAGTCTCTATGACAGACTTGAAGGAGATCCTGGAGGTGAGAGTGTGTCCGTGGTAGATAATGGGTTCCTCATCAGGTCCATCCCAGCAGTCCACTGAGGAGGAAGACACAGCCAACATGACATGACCTCCTTCACCTTTACACGCTACAACACAACTACATGGAAGACCCCACAAGACAAATATGCACTAACATTCCAGGCAGCGACAGCCTTTCTTCAGGGCCCGGATGTAACCCTCTACACTGGATGGGCCTTTCAGTTGGTCCTCTAGCAGGTACCTGACAAAACCACACAGCCTCATCATAACCACCCTTCTACTCAATAACCACAATAGCCACAAGGTAAAACCATATCAGGTAAACAGTATTAATCATCTGCTCATAAAGCAGGCAAGTCTAATAAAAAGTCAGCTGTTCTGTCAGAACACACACATACGTAAAATCAATGAAATGAGGTGTTCTATTGGTCTATGATATGTGAGGTGTTCTATTTGTGTAGGCTATGTGAGGTATTCTCTTGGGCAAAGTAAGATGTTCTACTTGTTCTATGCTAGGTGAGGTGTTCTATTGTTCTAGGTTATGTGAGGTGTTCTATTAGGCTAAGCTATGTGAGGTGTTCTATTGGTGTAGGCTAGGTGATGTGTTCTAATGGTGTAGGCTAGGTGGTGTTCTATTGGGCTATGCTAGGTGAGGGGTTCTATTGGTGAAAGCTAGGTGAGGGGTTCTACTGGTGTAGGATAGGTGGTGTTCTATTGGGCTATGCTAGGTGAGGGGTTCTATTGGTGAAGGCTAGGTGAGGGGTTCTATTGTTGAAGGCTAGGTGAGGGGTTCTATTGTTGAAGGCTAGGTGAGGGGTTCTATTGTTGAAGGCTAGGTGAGGGGTTCTATTGTTGAAGGCTAGGTGAGGGGTTCTATTGTTGAAGGCTAGGTGAGGGGTTCTATTGTTGAAGACTAGGTGAGGGGTTCTATTGTTGAAGGCTAGGTGAGGGGTTCTATTGTTGAAGGCTAGGTGAGGGGTTCTATTGTTGAAGGCTAGGTGAGGGGTTCTATTGTTGAAGGCTAGGTGAGGGGTTCTATTGGTGAAGGCTAGGTGAGGGGTTCTATTGTTGAAGGCTAGGTGAGGGGTTCTATTGTTGAAGGCTAGGTGAGGGGTTCTATTGTTGAAGGCTAGGTGAGGGGTTCTACTGGTGTAGGATAGGTGGTGTTCTATTGGGCTATGCTAGGTGAGGGGTTCTATTGTTGAAGGCTAGGTGAGGGGTTCTATTGTTGAAGGCTAGGTGAGGGGTTCTATTGTTGAAGGCTTCATGAGGCATTCTTAAGGGCTAGGCTACATGAGGCATTTATTTGGGCTAGCCTACATGAAGTGTTGCATTGGGCAAAGCTACTATTTTGACAATTGATTGCATGGGAAGATTGTTACGTGTTGTGAGAGGCGGCGATGAAGTAGTGTGACAGAGGCTGTGACATGTCCTGGAAGGGCACACTGCAGTCAGGGTCAAAGAGGTCACACTCCTTTGACAACAGGTAGGCTGTGAAACCTGTCATACACACACAAATTTATCAATCAATTAATCACGGACGAGTTATATGCATTCTGACACAGAGCCAGTAAGCATGACAGAACTTGACTCACCATCGATGCCTAGATGACCCATTCGCTGACCATCTTTGGTCGGCTCAAAGGTATCAATAATTTCTAAGCATTTCTCCTTGGTTACCCTTGCCATCTGTTAGCATGAAAAGCATCAATCATAAAGCAGAGAGCAGCATGTTATACAACTGACCAAAGTACCATAAAGGAGAGAGCAACATGCTATACAACTGACCAAACCACCATAAAGCAAAGAGCAACAAGTTATATAACTGACCTAAGTTTTATAAAGCAGAGAGCAACATGTTATACAGCTGACCAAAGCACCACAAAGCACAGAGCAACAATTAACCAAAGCACCAATAAGCAGAGAGCAACATGTTCTACAACTGACCAAAGCTCCATAAAGCAGACAGCAATATTCTACAACTGACCAAAGCACCAATAAGCAAAGAGCAACATTCTACAACTTTCCAAAGCACCATAAAGCAGAGAGCAACGTTATACAACTGACCAAAGCACCATAAAGCAAACAGCAACATGTTATACAACTGACCAAAGCACCATAAAGCAAACAGCAACAATTTCTACAACTGACTAAAGCTCCATATAGCAGAGAGCAACATGTTATACAACTGACCAAAGCACCACAAAGCAGAGAGCAACATTCTACAACTGACCAAAGCACTAATAAGCAGAGAGCAACATGTTCTACAAAGTAATTATTCAGCACAATGATCAATGCACTAAAAATGTAACAGCTGTCATCCAAAGTCAATATGGAGTTGTCCTAATATTCTCACCCCTTGTTCTGCTTCAAGGAACAAGAGCAGGTCATCAGTGGACATGTGGTCAGCCGCACTGGCATACCTGCAACAACCACACAAGAGTAGATGGACAGATGGTCATGGCACCACCAACCACACACCACCAACCCCACCACCAACCACACACCACCAACCCCACCACCAATCACACACCACCAACCCCACCACCAACCACACACCACCAACCACACACAACCAACCACACACCACCAACCACACACCACCAATCACACACCACCAACCACACACCACCAACCAACCAACCACACACCACCAAACACACACCACCAACCCCATACCACCAACCCCACCACCAATCACACACCACCACCACCACACACACCACCAACCACACACACCAACCAACCAACCACACACCACCCACCACCCCACACCACCAACCCCACACCAACACCAACCACCAAACCACCACACCCACCCCACCACCACCACACAACACCACCAACCACACACCACCAACCCCCCACCACACACACACCACACACCACCACACACACACCACCACCACCACACACACACCAACCACACACCACCAACCAACCACACCACCACACAACCCCACCACCAACCACACACCACCAACCCCACACCACCAACCCCACCCCACCAACCACACACCACCAACAACACCACCACCACCACACACACCAACCACCACACACACAAAACCACACACCACAACACCACACCACACAACCAACCAACCACACCACCACCAACACACACCACCACCAACCACACACCACAAACCACACCACCAACCACACACCACACACCACACACACACCCCAACCCACACCACCACCAACCCACCACCAAACAACCACCACACAACCACCACACCACACACCACCAACACACCACACACAACCACACCACACACCACCACAACCACACACCACCAAACACACACCACACACCACACCACCCACACACAACCACCACACACCACCCACCAACCACAACCAACACCACACCACCAACCCCACCACACAACCACACACCACCACCCCACACACACCAACACAAAACCAACCAACCACACCACCACCACACACCCACCACCACACAACCCACCAACCAACAACAAACACCAACCACCAACCACATTCCACAACCCACCAACCACACACCACCAACCACCACCCACCAACCACCACACCACCACACCCACCCACCACCACCAACCACACACACCACCAACCACACACCACCAACCCCACACCACCAACCACACACCACCAACCACCACCAACACAACCCACCAACCACCACCACACATTCCACCAACACACCACCACCAACACACACACCACCACCAACCACCACCACCAACACCCACACACACCACCAACCACACCACCACCCACCACACACCACCAACCCCACACCACCATCCACACACCACCAATCACGCACCACCAATCACACACCACCAACCAAACACCACCAAACCCACCACCAACCCCACAACACCAACCCCACACCACCAACCCCACACCATTAACCCCACCACCCAGCTGCCATTGTGAGCCGGGAGCTTAGCACCTTATCTCACCGCGCAAGAAGGAAATAAATCTCCGGTCTGGTTGCCATTTCTTTAAAGAGGTTGATGAACTCAGAGCTGTTTAAGCGCCCCCTCTCTTCTCTTGTCGCACTTGCATCCTTCATCAACGTCAGCTCCTGGAAGCAAACAGAGATAAACATATTGATGTGATCCGCACCAAATAACACCAAAAGAGAAACGATGTTTCTACAGCAGAGCTCTAGAAAGAGAATGGAAACATTAGCGGAAAATCGATTGGTATGAAGAAAGACGAGGAGTAGCCTGAGGTGGAGAAGGTTGAGATGTAACCTGGGGAGAGATGAGATGTAGCCTGGGGAATGGAGGGATGAGTTGAATCCTGGGGAGGGATGAGATGTATCCTAGGGAAGGGAAGGATGAGATGTAGCCTGGGGAAGGGAGGGATGAGAAGTAGCCAGGGGAAGGGAGGGATGAGATGTATCCTGGGGAAAGATGGGATGTATCCTGGGGAAGGGAGGGATGAGATGTATCCTGGGGAAAGATGGGATGTAGCCTGGGGAAGGGAGGGATGAGATGTATCCTGGGGAAAGATGGGATGTAGCCTGGGGAAGGGAGGGATGAGAAGTAGCCAGGGGAAGGGAGGGATGAGATGTATCCTGGGGAAAGATGGGATGTAGCCTGGGGAAGGGAGGGATGAGATGTATCCTGGGGAAAGATGGGATGTAGCCTGGGGAAGGGAGGGATGAAATGTATCCTAGGGAAGGGAGGGAAGAGATGTATCCAGGGGGAAGGAGGGATGAGATTTAGCCTGGGGAAAGATGGAATGTAGCCTGGGGAAGGGAGGGATGAGATGTATCCAGGGGGGATGAGATGTATCAAGGGGAGGGATGAAGTGTAGCCTGGGTAAAGGAGGGATGAGATGTATCCTGGGGTAGGGAGGGATGAGATGTATCCTAGGGAGGAATACCTGACACATTGAGTCAGAAGTAGAATGAATGGAGGAAAATGCCTTACTTTGAGTTTCTGTTGGATTTTGATGGTTGTGAGACCTGTGTTGAGTTTCTTCATGAGTCGTACGACTTCAAACTCGTCAATCTCGCCGATGTTATCTGTGTCTGCTGCGTCAAACATCTCCTGTAACCATCTGGGCAACTCGTCAAGGATCACAATGATAGGGATCCAACCAGAAGAGAACACGACTAGGTTTCAACTAAGCATCATTCCACCTCATCAACATTGATTCACAGCCACACATATAACACCCATGTCACAAGGGCTCCACCATTTCAAGTCATTTGGGTCAAATAGAAAAGCACACGGATCAAACGAAAATCATAAGGATCAAAAACTGCCATAATGATCACTAATATTGACTATAAGCAGACATAGATATGGTACGGGTACAGCTAATGGAGGGGAGGGGGAGAGGCGTGGGGAGGGGGAGGGGCATGGGGAGGCATGGTGAGGGGAGGGGCGTGGGGGAGGGGCATGGGGAGGCATGGTGAGGGGCGTGGGGGACGGGGAGGGGCATGGGAGGGGTGAGGCATGGAGAGGGGGAGGGGCATGAGGGGCAGTGAAGGAAGAGGGAAACATTGAAGGTGGTCACAACTAGCGATACACGAGTCTAATATGAGCTGATTATCAACATAACCCGATAACCCAACTACTACTGCTTATGGAGAGCTGGTGAAAGTCACCCCAACAGGCACCAATTAATTGTATGTGGACACACGTGCAGCAAGTATACAGCTCCCTGGAACTATGGTGAATGTCAGGTGAATGCCAGGTGAATGCCGGTTGAATATCTGCTGAATGTCAGATAAATGTCTGGTGAATGTCAGATAAGTATAGGCACACCATCACTCATGTGTTATATGGCGCATAGAAAGGTGAATAGATAAGATTGACCTGATTAAGCAGCCGACTTCTGGGATAAATGAAAATGGAGATAGTAAAGATTAAAATGGAAAGATTATCCTTGGGCAAGTCGCCACCAGCCGATTGAGTGAACCAGGCCATTCCAACCTGTCTTCTAGGCGAAATCCTTGCCAGAGTAATGTGTTGCAGACATGACCCTCGAAAGGACCGCTCCAACTGGACTACCTGGATCCCATTGTCCACCATAACGAGTCCCAACCCACGCCCAACAGGCCCCCTATTAGTCGCCTCTTACGACATGTAGGAGGATACAGTGGGCCTATTCTTTCCCCACACCAACAGTGGAGATAAATGTCTGGTGAATGTCAGATAAATGTCTGGTGAATGCAGAAATGCCCAAACATACACCATACATCACTTCCTCCACGGGAAATAACCACCCCCAAACCCTTCCCACGCCATACATGCGCGTATGGTCTCTAGTGGACGGTTCAATGTTATCCAAGCAATATACAAATTTGCATACCGCAGACCATGCCCGCCCTGCAGGGACATATAGTCCCAAGGGGATATCTTGCATGCGGCGGCAAATATAACTGGATCAGGAAAATAAACGGGAGGACTCCCGGGAAATCAGAGCTCAAACAGTGACGAGCATGGCAGTGATGGGGTGGAGTGGGGCTGGCAAACAGGGCCCATGGTAGTGATAGGATGGAGGGGGGGGGGGCTGGCAAACAGGGCGTCATGGCAGTGATAGGATGGAGGGGTGGGGGGCTGGCAAACAGGGCGTCATGGCAGTGATAGGATGGAGGGGTGGGGGGCTGGCAAACAGGGCGTCATGGCAGTGATTGGATGGAGGTGGGGGGCTGGCAAACAGGGCCCATGGCAGTGATGGGATGGACAACTCCATACACTTGTATTAAACCATCACATCTGTGTGTTGCAGCAGAGGAAAGCTGGTGGAAAGCAGCAGCTCAGGTTAACATTCACACACGGTTATACAATAGTTATACTAGCAACAACATGATCCTCATGGTGAATACCAGGCTTTGTAGGTCAAGGTCAGTATACAGGGTCAAAGTCACCTGATCAGATAAAAAAGCAACTTCATTCATGTATCCAAAAAAAGGGGTAGGAAATAAAGCAAACATTACATAACAGAAGATATGCGCTGTAGCAAGGAGCACATCAGCAAATGACCCACACTGATGGACACATCCGCATGTGCTCTGTACTGTTGTACACATTGACAAGTGGTCTGTTATGTTGTACTCATTGAAAAGTGGTCTGTACTGTTCTTCACATTGGCACGTGGTCTGTAATGCAGAGGACAACTGTATACATGAAACTGTGTGATGCATTAAGATAGGACGTGAAAAGGATACTTATCGCGAACCACCTGCCGTTCCTCCAGCGGGTCTGGTACTGCTCGCATAACACACAAACATCATAACGTGCTTCAAGCGGACACCACAATTCACATGTTCACACTGTAGTTGTACTGGGTAGACAATGTTGTACTGGGTAGACTATGTTGTACTGGGTAGACTATGTTGTACTGGGTAGACTATGTTGCACTGGGTACACTATGTTGTACTGGGTAGACTATGTTGTACTGGGTAGACTATGTTGTACTGGGTAGACTATCTTGAACTGGGAGAAATTAGTGGTTCAATATATTGCATGGACTCAATAAAATAGGAGAGAGTTGCTGTTTGTATTGGCCTGAAGCAACAACAGAAGGTAGGTCTCTGGAGGCAAAGTCCATCAAGCAGAATAGCTAGATACCAATAGGACGCCAATAAAGCAGCATCTGTAATGTTGTTGCCATGGTGTAATGTTGTTGCCATGGTGCTTGTTGTTGTCAGCCTTTATCTCGGCATAATTACCTAGCTTGACAGCTTTATTTAGAACACCCGGAGACTATTGTTATATGAATACATCAACATAGTTTCAGTTCGCTGAAGGACTTTCATCAAGTCATAGTTTCAGTTCACTAAATGACTTTCATCAAGTCATAAAGGATGTTAATAACTGTTGCTCCAAAAAACAATACAAATATAATCATGCTAAATGAGATACTTATAGGGGGCTGTACACTGGAAACAGGCACAGAACCAGGGGCTAATCCATATTAGGTTGTACACGGGACTGGGCCGGGACGAGGGGAGCCATCCACGTTATGTTGTACACGGGACTGGGCAGGGACGAGGGGAGCCATCCACGTTATGTTGTACACAGGACTGGGCAGGGACGAGGGGAGCCATCCACGTTATGTTGTACACGGGACTGGGCAGGGACGAGGGGAGTCATCCACGTTATGTTGTACACGGGACTGGGCGGGGACTGGGCGGGGACGAGGGGAGCCATCCACGTTATGTTGTACACAGGACTGGGCGGGGACGAGGGGAGCCATCCACGTTATGTTGTACACGGGACTGGGCAGGGACGAGGGGAGCCATCCACGTTATGTTGTACACGGGACTGGGCGGGGACTGGGCGGGGACGAGGGGAGCCATCCACGTTATGTTGTACACAGGACTTGGCGGGGACGAGGGGAGCCATCCACGTTATGTTGTACACGGGACTGGGCAGGGACGAGGGGAGCCTGTATAGGGGACAGGGTTGGGGCGAGGGGAGGTGTCCACATGAGGCTGTATAGGGGACTGGGCGGGTGCGAGGGGAGGTGTCCACATGAGGCTGTATAGGGGACTGGGCGGGTGCGAGGGGAGGTGTCCACGTCAGGCTGTATAGGGGACTGGGCGGGGGCGAGGGGAGGCGTCCACGTCAGGCTGTATAGGGGACTGGGCGGGGGCGAGGGGAGGCGTCCACGTCAGGCTTTATAGGGGACTGGGCGGGGGCGAGGGGAGGTGTCCACGTGAGGCTGTATAGGGGACAGGGCGGGGGCGAGGGGAGGCGTCCACATTATGTTGTACACGGGACTGGCAGGGACGAGGGGAGCCATCCACGTTATGTTGTACACGGGACTGGGCAGGGACGAGGGGAGCCATCCACGTTATGTTGTACACGGGACTGGGCGGGGACTGGGCGGGGACGAGGGGAGCCATCCACGTTATGTTGTACACAGGACTGGACGGGGACGAGGGGAGCCATCCACGTTATGTTGTACACGGGACTGGGCAGGGACGAGGGGAGCCTGTATAGGGGACAGGGTTGGGTCGAGGGGAGGCGTCCACGTGAGGCTGTATAGTGGACTGGGCGGGGGCGAGGGGAGGCGTCCACGTGAGGCTGTATAGGGGACTGGGCGGGGGCGAGGGGAGGCGTCCATGTGAGGCTGTATAGGGGACAGGACGGGGGCGAGGCGAGGCGTCCACGTGAGGCTGTATAGGGGACAGAGCGGGGACGGATTTTTGGTTAGGATTGTGATGCTGACGGGCCGTTATGGGTCGGGGAGAGCTAGTATGAATGACAATGTAGGCAGGCCATTACAGGCGGGTGCCTCCTCACCTCCCTCCTTCTGCGGTGTGCTCTTACAGGACACGAGACACATGAGGCCGGTCACCCAGATATGCACCTCGTCGGGACTGTTGGCGATGAGATCCATGGTGTCGAAGCTCTCGCCATAGATGATGGAGAAGGCGCATTCGTCAGGATAATGTCCGGCCACATCCTGGTTCCGCAGAATGTCCGTGTTCTTCCCGGTACGAACCTCTTTGATTTGGTCAACAGCAACTGTCGGATCATAACGCAACAGCTAACGTCACTGTCTAGCTCCACTCTCAACAGGGGTAATGAGCACATTGAAGACGTCACAGTGGGCTTATTATAGAAGACGTCACAGTGTGCTTCTTATAGAAGACGTCACAGTGTGCTTCTTATAGAAGACGTCACAGTGGGCTTCTTATAGAAGACGTCACAGTGTGCTTCTTATAGAAGACGTCACAGTGTGCTTCTTATAGAAGACGTCACAGTGTGCTTCTTATAGAAGACATCACAGTGGGCTTCTTATAGAAGACGTCACAGTGAGCTTCTTATAGAAGACGTCACAGTGGGCTTCTTAAAGAAGACGCCACAGTGTGCTTCTTATAGAAGACGTCACAGTGTGCTTCTTATAGAAGACGTCACCGTGGGCTTCTTATAGAAGACGTTACAGTGTGCTTCTTATAGAAGACGTCACAGTGTGCTTCTTATAGAAGACGTCACAGTGTGCTTCTTATAGAAGACATCACAGTGGGCTTCTTATAGAAGACGTCACAGTGAGCTTCTTATAGAAGACGTCACAGTGGGCTTCTTAAAGAAGACGTCACAGTGTGCTTCTTATAGAAGACGTCACAGTGTGCTTCTTATAGAAGACGTCACGGTGGGCTTCTTATAGAAGACGTCACAGTGGGCTTCTTATAGAAGACGTCACAGCTTCTTATCCCATCATATTTTCCAGAAAGGTTCCAGATGATTTACTTCGAAAAAAACTTTTGCTCACATTGTTCGATTTCAGCATAACAGAATAATTGAAAACCACATGGTTAGCCATTAAACACCAGCTTCCGGTATGACTACACACGCACGGTTGGCCATGAAACACTTGCTTCCAGTATAACCACGCCCACGTTGTTAGCCATTAAACACTTGCTTCCAGTACAACCACGCCCACATGTTTAATAATGAAACACTTTTCTTCCAGTATAAACACGCCCACGTTGTTAGCCATGAAACACTTGCTTCCAGTTAAATCACGCCCACATGGTTAGCCATGAAACACTTACTTCCAGATTAATCACGCCCGCATGGTAAGCAATGAAACACTTGCTTCCCGATTAATTATGCCTACATGGTTAATAATGAAACACTTGCTTCCAGTATAAAATAACGGTTGGCCATGAAAGGTAAGGTAAGTATAGGGTTTAACGGCACACCAACACTAGTGTGTTATATGGTGCCTACGGTTGGCCATGAAACACTTGCTTCCACTATAACTACAGCCGCATAGTTAATAATGAAACACTTGCTTCCAGTTTAATCACCCTCGCATGGTTAGCCATGAAGCACTTGCTTCCAGTATAACCACGCCCGGCATGGTTAGCCATAAAACACTTGCTGTCAATATAACCACTTCCACACGGTTGGCCATGAAACACTTGCTTCCAGTATAACCATACGCCGCACGGTAAGCCATGAAATACTGGCTTTCAATATAACCAAGCACGGTTATCCATGAAACACATGCTTCCAGTATAACAACGCCCCACACGGTAAGCCATGAAACATTTGCTTTCACTATAACCACGCCATGACACACTTGCTTCCAGTATAACCACGCTCGTATGAACTCACTTTTGGCTTTCTGTGGTTTCTTGTTGGACGGCTGCCATCGTATTTCTGCCAGGTCGGGGTCAAGGACAAAGAGTCTGTGGTACTGCCTGCTATTGGATCTGACCTTGATAAGCTCGCTGCCGCTCTGCATGTAATTGAGGCAATCAGCGGCTGAAACACAAGTGTGACAATCAGTACATGGCGAGAGTGAGGGTGCCAGCGAGTTGATGAGGGCAGTTATTAAATTTAGCCAGTAAGCCTAAAGCAGGAGGCCCATGCATGCATGAATTTAATTTAATCAACACTGCCATCACTTACACCACATCACATCGAGCATCATTATCATCATCATCATCATCATCATCATCATCATCATCATCATCATGCGTATTATAACAGCACCGAGACTAGTTTTTCCTGCAGAGGGGCGTCTGCCATAAATAAATTCTCTGAGCCCATTGGCCGAGTGCCTTGATAAGATAGATCTGTGGCAGACATGTCTGATCATAAGTCTCGTGTAACAGAGTAATACGCGGAATAAAGGGTAACATTAGAGGACAATCCTTGTACTGTTAGGACTAGTTTTAGGATGAGTTAAAATACAAACTCTGGTCTTTGCGCAGAGAACATGCGCACCGTACGGCATATTTTGACGAGCTGTCTTTCAATTAACCCATAACGTCAAACTCATGATTGACAAGTGTCCTTTATTGACAGGAGTCCGTTTCGGCTCTAATCAGCACCAGGCTGAAATAACTAGTGTCCGTTATTGACAGCTAGTGTCCGTTAATTCTCTAGTCAGTGCCAGATTGGGCTAACAAGTGTCCGTGATTGACAGGTGTCCTTAACTCTTTAGTCTGCACCAGACTGGATTAACAAGTGTCCGTTATTGACAGGTGTCCTTAACTCTCTAGTCAGCACCGGGCTGAACTAACAAGTGTCCGTTATTGACAGGTGTCTGTTAATTCTTTAGTCAGCACCATGCTGAAATAACAAGTATCCGTTATTGACAGGTGTCCTTAACTCTCTAGTCAACACCGGGCTGGAATAACAAGTGTCCGTTATTGACAGGTGTCCGTTAATTCTCTAGTCAGCACCAGGCTGGAATAACAAGTGTTATTGACAGGTGTCCTTAACTTGACAGGTGGTAACCTTATTGACAGGTCTCTCGTCTCTAGTCAGCACCAGGCTGGAATAACAAGTGTGTCCGTTACTCTCTGACAGCAAGTGTCCGTTATTGACAGGTGTCCGTTAATTCTCTAGTCAGCACTAAGCTGAAATAATATACAACCAGAATGGTCTGCTCGAAGGTAACTCATTACATCATAAAAATCCATGTACGATGATCGGCAGCTAAAAACAAAACGTCCCACCAAGCCATGCCAACTGACGTCCCACCATGCCCTACCGACTGACGTCCCACCATGCCCTACCGACTGACGTCCCGCAATGCCCTACCGACTGACGTCCCACCATGCCGTGCCGACTGACGCCCCACCATGCCCTACCGACTGACGTCCCACCATGCCGTACCGACGTCCCTTCTGTATTGTCCCCAACAATACCACGTAATGCGCAACAATATAAGAGGGGTCTCTGCAAACAGCACCCTCTCATGAAAAAAGAGAAAACATGACATCAATTGTCGAGTAAATCAGTTGCCAAGAAGGGAATTCGTGTTGGTGTCTTTTATTTTTGCCGTCACGACAGCGTATCTCACTCGTCTTAAGTCTGTCACGAGGCGAGGCCGACACACAGGGTGTCAGCATCCTACGCGGAGAGGGGGGAGGGCGCTCGAGTCAGCATCATACAGGGCGGGGAGGGGGGAGGGAGCTCCAGTCAGCATCATACAGGGCGGGGAGGGGGAGGGTGCTGCAGGCAACATCATACAGGGCGGGGAGGGGGGAGGGTGCTCCAGTCAGCATCATACAGGGCGGGGAGAGGGGAGGGCGCTCCAGTCAGCATCATACAGGGCGGGGAGGGGGGGAGGGCGCTCCAGTCAGCATCATACAGGGCGGGGGGAGGGGGGAGGGCGCTCCAGTCAGCATCATACAGGGCGGGGAAGGGGGGAGGGTGCTGCAGACAACATCATACAGGGCGGGGAGGGGGGAGGGCGCTCCAGTCAGCATCATACAGAACGGGGAGGGGGGAGGGTGCTGCAGGCAACATCATACAGGGCGGGGAGGGGGAGGGTGCTGCAGGCAACATGCAGGGCGGGGAGGGGGCAAGGGCGCTCCATACAGCATCATACAGGGCGGGGAGGGGGAGGGTGCTGCAGGCAACATCATACAGGGCGGGGAGGGGGGAGGGTGCTGCAGGCAACATCATACAGGGCGGGGAGGGGGAGGGTGCGGCAGGCAACATCATACAGGGCGGGGAGGGGGGGGGAGGGAGCTCCAGTCAGCATCATACAGGGCGGGGAGGGGGGAGGGTGCTGCAGGCAACATCATACAGGGCGAGGAGGGGGGGAGGGCGCTGCAGTCAGCATCTTACAGGGCGGGGAGGGGGGAGGGCGCTCCAGTCAGCATCATACAGAGCGGGGAGGGGGGATGGGTGCTCCAGTCAGCATCATACAGGGCGGGGATAGGCAGGGTGCTGCAGTCAGTATCACAGGTGGGGGGGGGGGCGCCACATCACTATTATACAGAGCACGCATGGTAGCGAAAAAACAACCTATCCTTGGTAGAGGCGCGATGCGCACGCAGTGTCCCTAAATCTTCCTGCTCCCTATGCATCCACGATGGGCAGAGAGATCCCACCAAATCACCTCGTCGCCTGACAGGATGGTAGGCTGAGTATATCGAGAACCCTTCTGATAACAGTATTGGACTAATTCTGAACCTGAACAGGTTGGTGGCAGCGACAATGATAACGTTAAACATGGTGGTGACAACGACGATGATAACGTTAAACATGATGGTGACAACGACGATGATAACGTTAAACATGATGGTGACAACGACGATGATAACGTTAAACATGATGGTGACAACGACGATGATAACCTTAAACATGGTGGTGACAACGACAATGATAACGTTAAACATGATGGTGGCAACGACGATGATTACGTTAAACATGGTGGTGGCAATGACTTGCGGCGGTTTAGCGTCCCGATAACGGTCAATAAACCGACAAATGCAGCGAACCGAACTGACTGACAGTGAGCCGACTGACTGACTGACAGTGAGCCGACTGACTGACAGCGAGCCGACTGACTGACTGACAGTGAGCCGACTGACTGACTAACAGTGAGCCGACTGACTGCGGCTGATGTCGGACGAAATCTAACACAAGTGAGCCGAATGACACCCAGCCCTGGCCGGTCCAAGTGGCGTGGTGGTTCACTGGCTCGCCTTTCGACCCAGGCTGTGGGTTCGACTCCAAGGTGTGACAACTCTATCGCTCCATACCAGGTGATGATTCATGATCATTTCACGTCATCAGACATTATCACGCCAGGCGATGCCCGATTATTTCACGTCATCAGACAGTATCTAATGTTTTACCAAGAAGCAGAACGAGCTGCATAATGGCCTGCGTCGCAATGAAAAGAGACTGCGGCAGACGTGGGTCGACTGATCGAGTTGATTGATTGAGAGCCAGTAGGGCGTGGTTGCACCTGCTCATCGAGCTGATTGATTGACAGCCAGTAGGGCGTGGTTGCAACTGCTCAGGAGATGAGACATTCACATGTGACACAGGCCTCCGTACCTGAGACACAGGAGCTTAGTTGAGGAGGTCGACCTGATCTGATAACGTGACCTGCTGACGGTGATAACGTGACCTGCTAACGGTGGTAACGTGACCGGCTGACGGTGATAACGTGATCTGCTAACGGTGGTAACGTGACCTGCTGACGGTGGTAACGTGACCTGCTGACGGTGATAACGTGACCTGCTGACGGTGGTAACGTGACCTGCTTACGGTGATAACGTGACCTGCTAGCGGTGATAACGTGACCTGCTGACGATGATAATGTGACCTGCTAGCGGTGATAACGTGACCTGCTGACGGTGATAATGTGACCTGCTGACGGGGGTTACGTGACCTGCTGACGGTGATAACGTGACCTGCTGACGGTGGTAAAGCGACATACTGACGTTAGGAATTTGCATGAACAGGCCAGGCCAGGTCACAGTTGCTTCGGTCGTGAATAAGCATGCGATTACGGAAGCAAGTCTGCTTCAAATTTATCGAAGACGCATACACATGCATTAAACTAGGCTGATGACTTTCTACAAGCAATCAGAGCAACATAATATGATGAAGCTTGGCAACACCAACCAGATAGATAGGTCGCTACAAGAATCCACACTGAGCATGGGCACCTGGGAATAACCGGACGTGACCAAAGAGAATACTGTAGAATGGCACGGGAATGATACCATGACCAAAGAGAATACTGTGGAATGGCACGGGAATGACACCATGAGACATTGTGACCCTTACGACCAGTGGATCAGGCGAAGTGGGCACATATGGGCAGTGGAGCAGGTGGGCTGTGGAGCAGGTGGACTGTGGAGCAGGTGGGCTGTGGAGCAGGTGGACTGTGGAGCAGGTGGACGGCGTCGCTCGAGTGCGAGGCTTGCAGATGACCGTCGCAGGTGACCGTCTGATGAAATCTGAGCGCTCATCTGCACCTACCAGACTCTCTCTCTTTATTCCCGGCATTCCCGCCAGACCGCCTCATTTGACGTCACGGAGATGTGGAATTACACAACACAAAAGCACGGTAGTGGAAGTGCTTGCTGGTGAGTAGCGTGGTAGTGCTTGCTGGCGAGTGGCGTGGTAGTGCTTGCTGGTGAGTGGCGTGGTAGTGCTTGCTGGTGAGTGGCGTGGTAGTGCTTGCTGGCGAGTGGCGTGGTAGTGCTTGCTGGCGAGTGGCGTGGTAGTGCTTAAAAAGGTGCCGCATTGGACCTCCGGACCTCCGAGGACTTACCCACCGATGCGATGGTGGGTACAATTCGAAGAGAAAGCTTATATGGAGAGCTCGGCAAGCCATTCACAGAACGCGCAGGACCAAGTGCGAATCGTAACAGAACAGTCCAAATAAGACGCTTACAATATCATGTTTATTCCAACTACAAAGGCCTCAGCACAGTCCGAACGGAACACATAAGGCACAGTCCGAACGGAACACATAAGGCACAGTCCGAACGGAACACATAAGGCACAGTCCGAATACAAATGCCATAACACAACCCTAATAACACGACAAAAGCATCGTTTGATAGGGTGAGTGAGTGGGTGAGTGAGTGGGTGAGTATAGGGTTTAACGGCACACAAACACTAATGTGTTATATGGCGCCTAAAAAGGTTAACAGATAAGTTTGACCTAATTAAGCAGCCGCCTTCTAGGTCAAATGGGAAAAAAAGAAGGAAAACACATGGGTGACAATGAAAGAGATAAAAATGCAAACGATTATCCTAGGGCAAGTCACCACCAGCCGATTGACTGGACCAGGCCATTCCAGCCTCTGTGTGAAATCCGGCACTAAGAGGTGTGTTGCAGCGTCGGCCCTTGCAAGGACCACTCCGCTCAACCACCAGGAACACAAACAACAGATTCCAAACAGAGCGGATACGGGACTACTGAGTCCGAATACAGCGGATACGGGACTACTGAGCGGATACGGGACTACTGAGCGGATACGGGACTACTGAGCGGATACGGGACTACTGGGCAGATATGGGATTACTGAGTCCAAACAGAGTGGATACGGGATAACAGAGCGGATACGGGACTACTGAGTCCAAACAGAGCGGATACGGGACTAGTGAGCGGATACGGGACTATTGAGTCCAAACAGAGCGGATACGGGACTACTGAGCGGATACGGGACTACTGAGTCCGAACAGAGCGGATACTGGACTACTGAGTCCGAACAGAGCGGATACGGGACTACTGAGCGATACGGGACTACTGAGTCCAGACAGAGCGGATACGGGACTACTGAGCGGGTACGAGACTACTTAGCGGATACGGGACTACTTAGCGGATACGGGACTACTGAGCGGGTACGGGACTACTGAGGCTGGACATGCACGGCATGACGTTTGCAGAACACCGTGCAGGAAGCCCGGGACGGATGTCACCTTACACGGATATGCTGCTTAGATGATTAGTTCGCCGTGGAACGGTAATCATGTCTGTTGTCGACAAATGTCACCAGCTCCGGTTACTGCGTTGAGGGGATTGAGTATGATACTGATGACAATGGTTATAATAGTGACACTGGTGATGGTGATAATAGTGACACTGGTGATGGTGATAATAGTGACACTGGTGATGGTGATAATAGTGACACTGGTGATGGTGATAATAGTGACACTGGTGATGGTGATAATAGTGACACTGGTGATGGTGATAATAGTGACACTGGTGATGGTGAACAGACTTCCCGCAAGTTAAAAAAAGTGTCTGACATTCGGTCTGACAAGACACAAATCTGACAGACCGAAAGAAAAATCTGTCAGACCGAAACAGATGGAACAAAAACAAAGTAAAAACATTGTTTTATTTGTAGAAGTCATTTTATCACATATAAAGTTATTCTCTGCTGAACAGCATCAGCCTATCAAAGTTCATAAGTTCGTCTTGATAATCAAAACACTCCTCATCAATTTCTGGGTCCAAGTCTTTGTCACAAAGATTGTTTATCTCCGTGTCAAAAGACATGTAAGGACTTTCAATGACTTGATCTACAGATTCCTGTGTTATCACAGTATCAGACAGACAGACAGACAGGTAATGGTTCTGAGGTCTCTTGTATCCCGCTGGAATCCTCAGTAATGCTCGAGACTGATTCAATGTCGGACAGCGTTCATCACCGGCTACATCTGTATTCCCTTCCATCATAAAGCCAAAAAAATGGATTATTTACAATAATACTCTTAGTTTTCTGCTGTTCTGTCTACGCAGTACTATGGATAAAATCAGCAGCTGCTTGGTCATTGATGTATGTAGTACCAATGTCTTATTGTTGGGCAACATCAATTTCACACATCCGTAGGTTATCTGTCAACGGGCGATTATTGATTGGCAATGGCATGTGCATTCCTAAATAGATGAAACAATCTGTTCCTTTCTGCTGACTTAAGTTTGACAAGGGCCCTACCAGCTTCTGAGTTGATCCTTTCTTCGACAGACTTCTGTTTTCCAAATATGAAATCGTGAGCTTTCTTGTGTTATTTAAATTTTTCGTGATCGTCAACGCTTGATGTCCTAAAATATGTACAGCCAAGTATGAATGTGTTCGTTTTTTGGAGGTTGTTGTCACTTTTTACTTTGTCCCCGTAGTAACACAATGGATGCAGGCCATTACTAACTTCTCGTTGTCAAACACGAGCCACTCCCTAATTCTCTGCCATTTGTCAGAGAATTTTCTTCCCTGACCTTTCTTTCAGTAGTGTTTTCTCTCTCTCAGAGCGCTCAGACACTGTTAATTTTCTTTTTTTGCCTGGCGTGGCACCTTCGTAAAACTACAGCGACGCCAAACCTGCAAGAACGACTAGCAGTATGTAACATGCACAGCGATTGGTTTTTGTACGGGCACTGTGTCGAAAGCGACCAATGAAAACGCGTGTAACGTTTTTCTAGCACCTTCATGCTAAAACCCGGTTACCGGGAATTAAAAAAAGCCGGACGGTCGGATCGATTTCTGTTCAGAAATCGTCGGACCGGATCAAAATTTGCCGGTCATGTCCGTCGGACCGACGGCTTTCGGGAAGTCTGGACCGTGAATGAGATGACAATGGTGCTGGTGATGATGACTATGATGATAGTGATAATGTTGCCGATAATTACGATGGTGATGATGACAATGGTGAATTTGGTGATGATAGTGATGATAATGGTGGCGCAGATGATAATGGTGGCTGGTAATGGTGGCAATGATGATAATGGTGGCGCAGATGGCGATGATGATAATGGTGGCGATGATGACACAACCAGAATGCGAGGGAAGGATTCCACCGACGAGTACAGAATTGAGATGTCTGTCACTCAGCTGGGTCTGTGACGCGTCGGGTGAATCTCATCACTGAATACACTCAGCACCTCCTACCCAGCTCAGCGGCGAGTTACAGCGGATAACTTTAGTCTGGTCTTCCCTCAACTACAGACACAGACGCTCATTGTTGCCGTCATTAACCCATGCAAACCTCACAGACATGTCGATATAAGGGATACTGACCCAATCGACCATAGGACATACTGACCAGGGGTCATTTCAAACTGCCATCAATCCGCGGCCCTGAAGGCAGGCGGGCGGTGTGACCCATATGCACATCTCGTCGGGAACTGACCCCGTAGGCATCAGGCTTAATGGGCTGGAATGCAATCAATGAACACAGCACAATCCTACCATATCACGTACCAATCCCGGTCGCGGATGACGACGGCCTCAACGGATCTAACAGAGATCCAGGCAGGTACAGAGCCTCACGACATGATCTAACAGAGATCCAGGCAGGTACAGAGCCTCACGACATGATCTAACACGACCAACTAACTCACCCACACAACGTCCATGACCTCATCCACACGACCAACGAACTCACTCACACAACGTCCATGGCCTCATCCACACGACCGACAAACTCACCCACACAACGTTCATGACCTCATCCACACGACCAACGAACTCACCCACACAACGTCCATGACCTCATCCACACGACCGACAAACTCACCCACACAACGTCCATGACCTCATCCACAAGACCAACGAACTCACCCACACAAGGTCCATGACACCTCATCCACACGACCAACGAAATCACCCACATAACGCCCCAGCTGGTGTCCGCCTCATCAGACCGTCACACTACAACCCACATTGCGTAATACTTGTCGCTGCCTCCAGCTTGTGGACGAAGCCCGACCTGAGAAGCTGGGCCGCTTTAAGCCGGCGGCATCCGAGCGGGCACCAATCTGCTCGGCACCGTTGCTTGGCATTCTTAGTGTAAGTATACAGCAGGACAGCGTAGATTACTAACGCGAGACAACACACAGGGCATTATTTATGGACAATCTATTATTGCCTGATGCAAGATAAGCGTAAAGAGGAGACGACGAAGTGAATGGCTGTATGATACAGCTTTGTGATGCTGGTGACGGAGCGAGCGCCATGACATAAAACAACACTCACACTATATTGGGCGTGATCAAGTTATCGTGCAGGTACGAATGGGCCCCATGCAGCACCGAATCACAATAGTCAAGTCGAGATGACACCAATGCATGGACAAGGATTTCGGTAGTGGATTGGTTAAGGTGTATACAGAGACGTGAGCCCATGCATATGCCACGCCCATACAAGCGCCTCTTGAAACACTCATACGAGAACCAGTGGCCAGCTTACTAGCCTCTAAAGAGAGCAGTTGACATTAAGATAATAATGATTGAAACGCTAATATAGGGATCAGATGACACGCCCATGTAGGGACGAGCTGACACGCTCATATAGGGACCAAATGACACGCCCATTATAAGACCAGTTGTCACGCCCATACAGGGACCAGTTGACACGCCCATATAGGAGCCAGTTGATACGCACATATTGGGCATATAGTAACCGGTGACTGACATGATATCTCAGTAACCAGAGTTACTGCCAATACATCGTTGCTAGGGTGATTGCCATAACATCGGTGATTGCCATGACATCACAGTACGCTGCGTGACTGCCATGACATCACAGTACGCTGGGCGACTGCCATGTCATCACAGTACGCTGGGTGACTGCCATGACTCACGGTTGTCGCAGCAAAGCTGACTTGGAATGTGACAATGATACCGACAGTGATGACTTGGAATGTGACAATGATACCGACAGTGATGACTTGACTTCAAGATGAAGATGATACTAGAGGCGTTCACAAAATAATGACGACAATGCTGCGAATAATGCAGCAGGAGTTATTGCTCCCAGCAAACCACACAATAAATCAGTCAATTTAACGAGCAAACCACACCATAAATCAGTCAATTTAACGAGCAAACCACACCATAAATCAGTCAATCAAACGAATAGACTAAAGCATAAATCCGCCAAGCCACCGAACCTAGCTCGGGGTCCGATCAGAAGAACGCTTGAATCTTGGTGAGTGGCGAACGATGACTACATCACAGAACACGAGGCTTTCCTCTGCATCTCCTACATCGAGCTGATTACAGGCAATTAGGGCTGGTTTAGAGTCCCTGACCCGCCGCTAGAGGGCGCAATAATGGACGTTGCCCGGCGTGACTGTAGTTGTCGGCCAAGCAGCCTCACCGCAACCCCACTCCCCCCCCCCACCCTACCCTCTATCCAATCCCTTCTAGTGTAACGTGTGTCACAAAGTCTGCAGCAATTGCATCAAAATGACTTATATACTCGTTGTCATGCATCGCAACAATAACACGTATTGCTGCTGCTGTTCGTGTGGCAAGCCACTGCTATCGCCAGAACATAGCTAAATTCGCCAGCGTGTTGGGAGCGTATTGACCAAGTCCGTCAATGCGTTAACAGTGGCAGGTGGCAGAGTGGACTATACGCGGCGTGTCATGGTAACATTGGTAGGTGGCAGAGTGGACTATACGCGGCGTATCATGGTAACAGTGGTAAGTGGCCGAGTGGACTATACGCGGTGTATCATGGTAACAGTGGTAAGTGGCAGAGTGGACTATACGCGGCGTGTCATGGTAACAGTGGTAAGTGGCCGAGTGGACTATACGCGGCGTATCATGGTAACATTGGTAAGTGGCAGAGTGGACTATACGCGGCGTATCATGGTAACAGTGGTAAGTGGCAGAGTGGACTAAACGCGGCGTATCATGGTAACAGTGGTAAGTGGCCGAGTGGACTATACGCGGCGTGTCATGGTAACAGTGGTAGGTGGCAGAGTGGACTATACGCGGCGTCATGGTAACGTAAGTGGTAAGTGGTAGTGGATTATACGCGGCGTATCATGGTAACAGTGGTAAGTGGCCGAGTGGACTATACGCGGCGTATCATGGTAACAGTGGTAAGTGGCCGAGTGGACTATACGCGGCGTGTCATGGTAACAGTGGTAAGTGGCCGAGTGGACTATATCATGGTAACGCGACTATACGCGGCGTATCATGGTAACAGTGGTAAGTGGCCGAGTGGACTATACGCGGCGTGTCATGGTAACAGTGGTAAGTGGCCGAGTGGACTATACGCGGCGTATCATGGTGGTAAGTGGCCGAGTGGACTATAATGGTAACAGTGGTAAGTGGCCAGTGGACTATGGTATCATGGTAACAGTGGTAAGTGGCCGAGTGGACTATACGCGGCGTATCATGGTAACAGTGGTAAGTGGCCGAGTGGACTATACGCGGCGTATCATGGTAACAGTGGTAAGTGGCCGAGTGGACTATACACGGCGTATCATGGTAACAGTGGTAAGTGGCCGAGTGGACTATACGCGGCGTATCATGGTAACAGTGATAGGTGGCAGAGTGGACTATACGCGGCGTATCATGGTAACAGTGGTAAGTGGCCGAGTGGACTATACGCGGCGTATCATGGTAACAGTGGTAGGTGGCAGAGTGGACTATACGCGGCGTGTCATAGCAGACATGATCGGCTGAAGGGATGAACGTGGCAAGTCAATAATGAGAGAAATTGAACAAGCCATTCGGGAGCCCGTGAATCCATTCACACAGCGGTCACGAACACTAGAGCAGCCGTCACACCAAGGCAAATAGCTCCTGGTTGTAGTTAGGCAGCAAAAACAACAGTAATGCATTGCACCATCGTGGTGGCTGCCACAAACCTCGATACGTACGATCGTGGTGGCTGCCACAAACCTCGATACGTACGATCGTGGTGGCTGCCACAAACCTCGATACGTACGATCGTGGTGGCTGCCACAAACCTCGATACGTACGATCGTGGTGGCTGATACGTACACAAACCTCGATACGTACGATCGTGGTGGCTGCCACAAACCTCGATACGTACGATCGTGGTGGCTGCCACAAACCTCGATACGTACGATCGTGGCTATCTCACCACACAACGCACAGGTGAGGCAGGTGAAGGGGGGTTCACTCAGCTGCAACAATTCAGCTGCAACCACTCAGGTGCAACCACTTAGCTGCAATAACTCAGCTGTCATATCTCGGCAGTCTCTTTTACACACACACACACACACACACACACACACACACACACACACACACACACACACACACACACACACACACACACACACACACACACACACACACACACACACACATATTGAAGATGCAGGAGGGCATAATGAGGAAAAAGACGACAAAACATTACCAAACACCCTCTTCCAAAACAGCGTCACCTCGCCAGTTGCCAATTAGTTCACGTGCAAGATCGACACCTTCAAGACCAGATATGCCTTTAAGACCAAATCTGCCATTAAGGCCTAAACCTGACTTTAATGTTGTCCTCCAAATGACAGCACTTTCAGGTTGGAGTCGCACGTGGGATTAGGGAACCCTGTAATCACCTGCCACCTTACGGCGAATCACCTTAACGAATATGCCCGCATCAATATCGATTATGAGTCTATGTGCCGACAGTATGATAAGGTAAGTATAGGGTCTTACAGCACACCAACACTCATGTGTTATATGGTGCCAAGAAAGGTGAATAGATATGATTGACCTGACTAAGCAGCCGACTTCTAGGATAAATGAAAATGGAGATGGAAATGATACAAATGCAAACGATTATCCTAAGGCAAGTCGCCACCAGCCGATAGACTGGACCAGGCCATTCCAGCCTCTCGTCTAGGTGAAATACGGGGCAGAGTGGTGTGTTGCAGATATAGCCCTCGCAAGGACCGCTCCACTCAACCACCAGGATCCCATCTTCCACCGACACGAGTCGCAACCCACGGCTAACAGGTTACCCCCTATTAGTCGCCTCTTGCGGCATACAGGAGGATAGTGGCTCTATTCTACCCCCGGTCCACAGGGGAGATGTGTCGACAGGCCACCATACACGCTACATGCCGACAGGCCACCGTACACGCTATGTGCCGACGGTCCACCGTACACGTTATGTGCCGACAGGCCACCGTGCACGCTATGTGCCGACAGGCCACCATACACACTTAGTGCCGACAGGTCACCGTGCACGCTATGTGCCGACAGGCCACCATACACGCACCCATTGATTGGTTCTTTGGAGGCAATCTATGAGTATCAGGCAATATTCAGACAATAGTGCAGCAGATTACCCACAAGACATGGCTACAAATCACCAACACTTCATGGTAATCGGTTATTCACTCATCGGATTGTCGGCTTGGCTCTGAGCCTTACCTCCTGAGAGGTCAGGCGGGCGATATAAGGCGGAAAAAAGGGGTAAGGGGGGGGGGGGGGGGTTCTTCTCCGCTGGTTCTCCGCTATATATATATATATATATATATATATATATATATATATATATATATATATATATATGGTTCTCCGCTGGTAAAATATATATATATACATACATATATATATATAATATACATATATATATATATATATATATATATATATATATATATATATATATATATATATATATATATATATATATATATATATATATATATATATATAAGCTTCATCTTCTCAGCTCCCCTCTTCTACATTGGCGGAGTAATTCTTGTTACAACGTAAACGAAGTCGAAGTCGGACGCGCCACATCAGTTGCCCCACTCGGCGAGCCTGGCGTGGAGCAGCAGCAGCAGCCACGCCCAGCTTCCCAGCCAAGCATCTCCCAACGCCTCTACACACCATCCTACATATCTAAGTGCTTGGCAACATTTGGGGCAGCTGGTAAAATACGCCTCGTACAATGCGGTTTGACTCTACAGATCTCGTTCATATTCCACCAAGAGAATCTTCGGGACAGTGATCTGCAAGAGTTAACTTTGATGGGGCCGGCACACGTCCCCGAGAGGTTACTCTGATGGGATGGAGCCAGCACACGTCCCCGAGAGGTAACTCTGATGGGGCCAGCCACACGTCCCCGAGAGGTAACTCTGATGGGACCGGCACACGTCCCCGAGAGGTAACTCTGATGGGGCCGGCACACGTCCCCGAGAGGTAACTCTGATGGGACCGGCACACGTCCCCGAGAGGTAACTCTGATGGGACCGGCACACGTCCCCAAGAGGTAACTCTGATGGGGCCGGCACACGTCCCCGAGAGGTAACTCTGATGGGGCCGGCACACATCACCGAGAGGTAACTCTGATGGGGCCGGCGCACGTCCCTGAGAGGTATCTCTGATGGGGCCGGCACACGTCCCCGAGAGGTATCTCTGATGGGGCCGGCACACATCCCCGAGAGGTAACTCTGATGGGGCCGGCACACATCACCGAGAGGTAACTCTGATGGGGCCGGCACACGTCCCTGAGAGGTATCTCTGATGGGGCCAGCACACATCCCCGAGAGGTATCTCTGATGGGGCCGGCACACATCCCAGAGAGGTAACTCTGATGGGGCCGGCACACGTCCCAGAGAGCTATCTCTGATGGGGCCGGCACACGTCCCCGGGAGGTAACTATGATGGGACCGGCACACGTCCCCGAGAGGTAACTCTGATGGGGCCGGCACACGTCCCCGCCTTATTGTGGCGGAGGCCAGAGGGTCACTACTGCTGTTATCCAGCTGCTATATAACATTTTATCTGGCAGCTGTACCATATAACCAGCTGTTTCAGCTGCATGTCGTTAACGAATCTAGCCATACTTACGACATTGATTTCAATAACGCATAGTGCCGGGTCAATAATGCATAAGGCTCGATCACTAACGCATAGTTCCAGGTCAATAACGCAAAGGGCTCATTCACTAACGCATAGTGCCGGGTTAATTATGCATAGGGCTCGATCACTAACGCATAGTGCCTGGTCAATAATGCACAGGGCTCAATCACTAATGCACAGTGCCGGGTCAATAACCCATAGTGCTGGGTTAATAACGCATAGTGCCGGGTCAATAACTCGTAATGCTTGGTCAATAACACATAGTGCTGGGTCAATAATGCTTGGTATATAACACATGGTGCTAATGCAATAACGCATAATGCTTAATGAATAACGCCTGGTTCCCGTGGCGTAGCGGTAAACTGCGTCGCCTATCCACCCACAGATTGTGGGTTCGATACCAAGGCGAGAACCGGACTGGTTCACCAGGACTCAGATGATCACGTTATATGGCTGTCCCATCTCTGAAAGGGTATGCACCCGACCCTGCAGCTCAATAGTATCCTGCAAGACCTAGCGCACTCAGTGTGCAGACTGCATCAGATACCTCACAGAATCCAGCAGCACTTCTATAGGAAACTCGCTGCATCAATTGGCATAAAAAAAATGCGTTGGATCTTTGCAAATTGCGCAACATTTCCCAGGGACCGCCCACCACCCTCACCTACCCCGGAAATTCGCGGTTATATACACAATTACACGTTTCGTGGACAAACCCAAGAGTCGACAAGCGCTCCACATTATCCTTCAGGTCAATCACCAAATCTATTTCCTCTTCCACCAGATAATTTACTTCTTCCTCCAACTCTTTGACACGACCTTTATGCTCAGCAATGCACTTTTGATGTGAGAATGATCAGTGTAGGGCTCATAGAGCTTGCATGAGGTCCTCGTCGAAAGTGTGCAGTAGGCACCCACAGTGAACCGCAGCTATGTCTGCACAGTTGGGCGAGAATAGTCCAGAATGGATAACAAACCACACAGGACCGTGAGACGCGAAATGCCCTGCCTACCTGCCTGGAATCTGTTTGTGGAGCAGTGGACACCAAGGGACCTCATACTCACCAGCTGCCAGAAGGTCTGTGACAGGCCATTGGAGCTGCTACAGTAGAAAGACAAGAAGAGCTAGCCAGACAACCAGCTGTCTCAACTGTACCATTCCAAACACATACACAGAGAGAATGTCCACATCCACATCCAGATCCCAGGAACAGACCACGCTGAGGTGCTCATCCTCAATGACATGATCGAGGTAACCATCGAGGCCTCAGAGACCATCAGAACAGATAGCTGGCGTTACATTTACACCCTCACGGTTCACAGCTTGTAGGGCCTCACCATCAACGACTTCCGGCAATTGTCCATCCTTGCCTACCTTATGGTATCCTGAGTACATGCACCAGCTCCAGTGGGTAACCTGCCTCCTGGAAGAGGGTTCCAAGGTCTGCAAGCCAAAAGTGCAGCAGCTCTGCAAGGCAATCGAGCAGAAGCTTGTCGCCCGCAAGTACCAAGACGCGGTGAAGGGCTGTCAGGATTCAACTAGAAGTTCACATGCAATATCGCGATGATATGCTCCTATCAGCCCAAAGACAGTCAGCAGTCTAGCGCACAAACACAGACATCAGCGGGTGGTAACTGGCTGTTAGGTGGCACCACAAGCATTGTGTGTTTCATTGTAATGTATTACAGCAGAAGCCTGAAAATGACCTGGGCTCAAACATCATTAATCTGGTCATATGCCTGATATCGCAGTTGCTGGGTTAGGGATGAAACACAGTCTTTAAGGTTTGCATGAAAACTACCTTGTGTCATCTGATGGCTGGGGCTACTACTCCATGGGGTTATAAAGGAGTGTCGAGCAGTCCAGTATGGTTAGTTATCAGTTCTAGCCCCACAGCATGGACACAGCTGCAGTTCACTGTGGCTGTCTACTCCACACTTTCGACAATAAACTGGGAATGATAAATTGCAGCATTTCATGCGACCTCTATGAGGCGCCTTACACTGATTATCCGGGCATCGGATTTTGTATGTCTTGGTGGAACCGATTCTGGTCGTATCGCAAGACAACTTTCGGGACGACTTTTTTTTACACCTTTTTTTTTACCAGACCTGCGGTATATGGAATAGTCGAGATTTGTAAGGCAAAGAATGAACTCCCAGGATACAAACAGTGGGCTTGTTTTAAGGTTCTAAGCTTCTGAGCACCCATCCGTTATAACAACACAGAACAATAGTGACAAGAAGCCTCACTAGGTGATGCTGCCAATGAAAGAGCAGCTGGGGCAGCCAGTTGTCATGTGACTAGCCAATCAAACTCATCACAGAGCCAACCATGGGACAGTAACATAATTTCTTGTTATTGCAAGTAGCTACACAGCCCAGCAATATGGTATCCATGTTCAAACACCAATTTGTTGAATGAACACAATAAAGAAATATTTGCTCAGCTGATTCAATACGAACTCAGTATGGTAACTAGAATAAACAGAAAACACAGTATGGTTTCAAACATCGTAAGCTTCGCCCTTCACTACAACGTCACACAGCGTTCATTAACATGCACATTATACCAGTCTGAAGCATTCTTGACTGCCCTTGTGTTCACAGATCAACCGATGGTCAATTGACAAAAGGCTACGTATATCATGTCCCCATTCCGTTTCAGTAAATTACACATATTTACATTGGTCCCTTGAATACATGGACAATGTTCTGATCAGAAGACCAGAAATATCCAAACAACAATGCATGTAAAATGATGGAACGATGCTACGTTTCCCAACACGAATTATTATATGACACAACATATGTTTGGTGGGCCGGCTTACCATTGACCACGGTCTTCTCGTTTGGCATAGAACTAAATGAGACGGTTTTCTTGCGGTCGCCCTTCGCCCGACGTGTGGGGTCTTTTACTAGACTGCTCCTGCGCGGTAACACTTGCTGTGGGATTGCACCATACTCCGGACACAGTAATTGATTATTCCTAACATTGTCAGAATCGCCATTGACGAAAACATCGTCAGATTGGACATTTGTTTTGCTGTCGGCGGATTCCTCTACTCCGTTGTCCGCCATGTTGACACTTCTTGTGATGGGCGAGTCCAAGTAGATGTCAGATGTAAAGGAGGGGGGAAGCTTGGAGAATGAGATGGCTTTTTCAAGGATAACCGCCCACTCGTTTTATTAAGATTCGCGTTCACTTTAAATCAACATAAATATTATTGAGCACCAATAGAAAGACAAAAACTCTGCACAAAGTTACCGGGCCAAGTCTTCGTTTATTCATAGGTAAAACTGACAACCCAGCTGATCGCAAGGGGTGTTAAATTGGTGGTTAGACCCACCAGCGGAAGTTGTCAAGATTTATTTGCAAGATGGCGCAGTAGACAACAGTTATTTACTCACAAACAAGTTTTACGATGATCGGTTAGAATTAGACGTTTGTATGAACTAACATTTCATGCTTATCATATGTTTGTCATTTATAACTTCATATTCCGGCGAGATTGGGCACTTCCCTATCAGATCCTCATTTAATACAACCACTGCTTGGCGTCTGGAACATTGTTCTTGCAAACCGCGCCGTGCGGCGTGGTCCTCGAATCGCCAGGCATCGTGCAGTGCGGTCTTCACGACGTCAGGCCCGTGCGTCGTGGCCTCTGTAACGTCATACACCGTGCGGCGTCGTCTCCGACTGCATCGCCAAAAAGGAATTTTAATGACTTTCTTTGTTAAAAATGTTTACGTTTATGGGTTAAACTTACTTGAGGATAGCCCGGTTAATAGACCTAACTACTACTACCTGTTAGTGTTAGGTCTGTCGATTGGCTTAGTCAAAATGCGTTTGACAACCAAAGATTAATCTCACTGGCTTTCATAGTTAAGCAGATACAAAGATGAACCATATCTGGTTATTCTTAAACATCTTACGTTGCTCACTGGAAAATCCAGATCGTTTTCACTTCGACTTGAGCAGACATATTTGTGGATGATATTCTGCTTCAGATTGGTTTTCCACGGATTTTTACAAGTGAAGTCCCATGAATTGCAGTTTTCCTATAACTGCAGCAGAAAGTGAAGTGCTATGAATTGCAGTTTTCCACGGATTTTTACAAGTGAAGTGCTATGAATTGCAGTTTTCCTATAACCGCAGCAGAAAATGTGAGCAACAATTGGGTCAAACAAAATGATAACGGTATGGCTATTACATATGGATGAAGAAATATTTCTCGATTGACCAGTCCACCACATTTGGTTTGCCATTGGGTAGGCCTGTACTGCAGACACAGGCCTATTGTAGGTCTAACTGGAGGACCAGTCTGAAGTGTGGAAGTAATCCCAAGATGTTTGGAACTGCCTTTAAAGATGAGAGTAATGAGTTCAGTGACTTGTCTTCTTATACAACAGTCATATTTCTATGGCAACCGGTTGCATAATGGAATAATTGCTTTGCACAGGGCGCAGAGTTGAGTATTTACTGATGTAGATACCAGCTATTTCGTTTAAAAATGTAATCCAGCAATCGCCCTAAAAATTTATGAGACTGCTGGCTATGATCTGTCCAACATACATCAAGAAATAGGCATAAATATACCAATCTGATTCAAATGCAACTTCAGTCACTGTGTAAATAGTTGGCAAGTCGGATATATATCGACGGAGGAAAAAACACTTTTTCAACTCATCAAACCACATTTCAAAGCGCCATCATCACAGCATATTTTGAGTGTGGCGACTGGGGATAAGATCATAACATGTTCAATTTGTGTCTAAAAGGCTAATAAAGACTATTTTGATGGCATTTTATGTATATTCTCTATGAAAGTTGGTCATTTATGTTCAATTAGATGAATATTGTATAAACCTGCACTTAATGCTTGTCTCATTTAAATCTTTTTCTGAGCATGTAAGCCAACATGTAAGGCTTTTGCGATGGTTGGCCATCGAACGAACGCATCAAGCACCATCTATTGGGCTACATGCACCGTGCAGCATTGTTTCTGAGATGTCAGGCCTTGGCAATAGCCAAGCCTTTTTTTTGCATCATATCACTTGCAGTATAAAGTCTGATCACACATTCAGGTCTGAAATGAACATGGAATGACCTTGAGTGTGGTGACTAAGCCAGTTGACTGGATAATCTTTGAGAAACACAAGCACCTTATTTTATTGTTTCAGACTGTGTCTGTCCGAGTTGGTGAGGCTCTGTGGGATAGCTGCTCGCTTATCATGGACACTTGCAAGCATGTACTGCGCTTGTCTCTGGCTGCTGACCATTCCGTCCTCAACCCTCAGAGGTGGCACTGTTGTTCATGTGGTACCACAGAGAGTGTGTGGGTAGGTACTGTAAAACACTGCCTAGCAACTCACTCATATTGGTGGGATGAATGTTTGATTCATGATATGTTTGTACCAGGCTTGTCTGAGCTGTCCTCACGTGGCCTGCGGTCGTTACATCGAGGAACATGCCTTGAAGCATTCCCGAGAAACAAAGGTACCTCCTTCGCTTGGTCCTGTCGATCAACATCACCTCATGTTTAATACCTCGACGCACAAGATATTTCTTACCAGAGTTTATCTTCATTTCTTTGTATCTGAAGGTGCTTTTTTGAAGCCTTAATGTTCATCTAAGTAAGGCCTATTTTATCGCTATTTTAATGTTAGTTATCGCCTTGTTCATCTAAGTAAGGCCTATTTTATCGCTATTTTAATGTTAGTTATCGCCTTGTTCATCTAAGTTAAGCCTATTTTCGCTTTGTGTGATTATGTGACTCCCCTTTGCTTTGTTGTAATTCACTGTGTTGTGTGATTTGGTTGAGGCCGTGAGTGATCAGCTGTGTGTGTGTGTGGGCATTGCAGCACTCCCTGGCTATAGAAGTCAATGACAAATATGTGTTCTGGTGAGAAGCCTCTTACTTTGCCCAACCTACATACCTTATGTTGTTTGCTTGTCTGTTACTGCTGCTGTTCAGGGGACATTCACAATGGTGATGACGCCCTGTAAACTTGTCATTTATGTTCGCCTTTGTGAATGCAGTTATGAATGCAACGACTATGTGCTCAATGACAACCGTGCGGGGGATATCAAGGTGCTGAGGAATTGCCTGACGGCCGTGACGACCCAGAGCTTCCGTGGAGTGTCTGGTGGGAAGAAGCGCCTGCTTCGCTCCTATTCCTACAACCCGTCCTTCTCACTCAGGTCACTGTCCATGTCTACTACACAAACCCGTCGAGCCATATGGAATGAACATTGCTATGTGATGGAGGGCGCTCACGGCTCTAATTTTGACAAAATTGATTGAGTTAATTGGCTGTGTGTGTTTCTAGTTACTCAGACTCACAATTCAGAGATGATGATCAAACTTACACAGCCATCTGGTTCAGAAGGTAAACTGTTCGCCTTGTCTTTGTTAGAGTGGTCCCGCCCCCAGCCCCACTCTGATCTATACTTAACTGATGTCGACTGTGCACTGACCCTCTGTCTTGTGTATCAGGTATTACTTACTGGCCAAGGCATTGACAGCCTGGCGCAAAGTGACTAGAGAAGACAAGGTCGAGGTCAGTGGCTCCACGGCCTCAGATACACCAACCAACACCACAGTTTTGCATTTCTCTGCTGGCCCACAGAATGGAAGATAATGTATTTTAGAACCAATCTAGTATGCTTTGTGTTTGTGCCAGTTGGGAGTTGGAGGAGACGTGCCTTCCCATGGACTGCCTTCATCCAGTGCCTTGTATGAAACGCCCTCTCCACCTATGCAAATCACCAGCACACCTGCTCAATCTGCCCTTCCTGCTACCTCTAGTGCACCCACTTTATCAAACACATCCACCCCAACACTGAGGAGAAAACGCTTCCTTATTCCAGGTGTAACTGGACTTCGTAACCTTGGCAACACCTGTTATATGAACTCTATCCTTCAGGTGCTCAGGTGAGCGGCTGGCCTTGTTATACTGCGATGTAATTGCTGGGTTACTGAGGTGAATGGCTGGCCTTGTTACTGAGGGGAGATGCTTGCTTTGTTAGTGATGTGAATGGACGGCTATGTTGCGTTGTTGGCTTATCATTCTGCGGCTATTGACTCAGAAAAATAGCAATGTAGATAGCTATGCATTGAAAAGATTAGTATATGTTTCATTTATATATGGGTGTATGTCTTATTGTGATCAGGGAGTTCAGTTTTCAACTGCTCTCATAAATGCATGCCATGCACATGGCACACTGTCCCTGTCACGTGGGAAACATTGCATTCATTATGCAGCAGGTTGGAAATTTATTCATGCATTTGCAACTTATTCTCCTTGGTTGTTTTCTCTTCGTTGAAGGAGCTCCCTAGCCATGTTCTGTGTGTATTCCAGACATTTGCAGCTTTTCCGTGATCTTTTCTTCCATGCACGAGCCACCGTGGATCCTAGCGGCACGCAGGCATTACACACCACACCCTGGGACCATAGTCAGACCCCCTCCCTAAGGGATATCCGTAAAATGCAACACTCCCCTCCCAAGGTAACTTACTTGATGTTGTGTTCCTTTCTCATTTCAGCCATTTGACCCCACTCAGGGAATGGCTCCTACAACTCAGTTTCCATGCTGAATCTGGGTCAAGTGAGATCATCCCTGCTGAATCTGGGTCAGGTGAGGTCATCCCCGCTGAATCTGGGTCTAGTGAGGTGATGAGTCCCAGCAAGGGCTGTGTGTCGGCACTGCGGTTGAGGCGAGGTGTGTTAGGTAGAACGCACCATCTCATGAGGCAGACTACCATGGAGTGTTTTGAGGTGAGGCTATCATGATTTATGGGCCTGGAATCTAATCACATTAATCTGTTGCCTGGCAACTAATGACTCCTTTGTCATGCTGCTTGGTGACTAATGCAGTTCTTGATGCCTTTAATTATCTGCCAGTGTAATCCAGGATACACAGTTAAGTGCCATAGGCTTCTTTGTAATGAACATCTGACATAAAACAACTGGAGTCTTCAGCTCAGCAACTAAGTAGATTCCAATGAGAGGCTCAATAACAGTAATTACTCCCTGTATGTCAAACGTGGTAGAGCTTCAACGCCTAATAGCCTCTTGTTACATGCAATTACTGAACATGATGGCGGCAGAGTTACAAGCGGTTGAAGTGTCCCAGCTGTTGGCTGGTCTCAGCATTGCTCCAACATACCACCAGCCAAACCTGGCGTTAGTGTTCCGACATACCACTAGCTGACACAGTCTAACCTGGCGTTAGTGTTCCGATATACCACCAGCTGACTCAGTCTAACCTGGCGCTACTGTTCTGACATACCACCAGCTCACACATAGCCCAAACTGGCGCTACTGTTCTGACATACCACCAGCCAAACCTGGCGTTAGTGTTCCGACATACCACCAGCTGACACAGTCTAACCTGGCGCTACTGTTCTGACATACCACCAGCTGACTCAGTCTAACCTGGCGCTACTGTTCTGACATACCACCAGCCAAACCTGGCGCTACTGTTCTGACATACCACCAGCTGACACATAGCCCAAACTGGCGCTACTGCTTGTATCTTATTTAGTAGCAGCTCACATCTAGGCCAGTAGTTACTTTAACCACCACAGTACAATCAACCCTGATCTGGTCTCAATCGTACTGGTCTCAGTGACGTGTGTGCCACCCAGCCAGGGCTGTGGGTCTCAGTGACGCGTGTGCCACCCAGTCAGGGCTGTGGGTCTCAGTGACGCGTGTGCCACCCAGTCAGGGCTGTGGGTCTCAATGACGCATGTGTGCCACCCAGTCAGGGCTGTGCCACCCTGAGAGAACCCTGTATGTGGTTAAACTATATGAGAAGCCTTGTTTATTTCCCTACACCCTGAGAGAACCCTGTATGTGGTAACAGTTTGTGATAAGTGTTGTTTTGTACCCTTCACCCTGAGATCACCCTGAATGTGGTCACAGTTTGGGGGAAGAGTTGTTTATTTCCCTTCACCTTGAGAGAACCCTGTGTGTGGTTAAATTTTGTGAGAAGCGTTGTTTATTTCCCTTTACCCTGAGAGACCCCTGTATGTGGTTAGTTTGTGAGAAGCATTGTTTATTTCCCTTTACCCTGAGAGAACCCTGTATGTGGTTACAGTTTGTGACAAGTGTTGTTTATTTCCCTTCACCCTGAGAGAACCCTGTATGTGCTAAGTTTGTGACAAGCGTTGTTTATTTCCCTTCACCCTGAGAGAACCCTGTATGTGGTTACAGTTTGTGACAAGCGTTGTTTATTTCCCTTCACCCTGAGAGAACCCTGTATGTGTACAGTTTGTGGTTACCCTGAGAGAACCCTGTTGTGGACAGTTTTGTGCGTTGTTTATTTCCCTTCACCCTGAGAGAACCCTGTATGTGGTTACAGTTTGTGACAAGCGTTGTTTATTTCCCTTCACCCTGAGAGAACCCTGTATGTGGTTACAGTTTGTGACAAGCGTTGTTTGAGAGAACCCTGTATGTGGTTACAGTTTGTGACAAGAGTTGTTTATTTCCCTTCACCCTGAGAGAACCCTGTATGTGGTTACAGTTTGTGACAAGAGTTGTGAGAGAAGTTACAGTTTGTGTTTGTTTATTTCCCTTCACCCTGAGAGAACCCTGTATGTGGTTACAGTTTGTGACAAGCGTTATTTATTTCCCTTCACCCTGAGAGAACCCTTTATATGGTTACAGTTTGTGACAAGCATTGTTTATTTCCCTTCACCCTGAGAGAACCCTGTATGTGGTTACAGTTTGTGACAAGAGTTATTTATTTCCCTTTACCCTGAGAGAACCCTGTATGTGGTTACAGTTTGTGACAAGCGTTGTTTATTTCTCTTCACCCTGAGAGAACCCTGTATGTGGTTACAGTTTGTGACAAGCGTTGTTTATTTCCCTTCACCCTGAGAGAACCCTGTATGTGGTTACAGTTTGTGACAAGAGTTGTTTATTTCCCTTCACCCTGAGAGAACCCTGTATGTGGTTACAGTTTGTGACAAGCGTTGTTTATTTCCCTTCACCCTGAGAGAACCCTGTATGTGGTTACAGTTTGTGACAAGCGTTGTTTATTTCCCTTCACCCTGAGAGAACCCTGTATGTGGTTACAGTTTGTGACAAGAGTTGTTTATTTCCCTTCACCCTGAGAGAACCCTGTATGTGGTTACAGTTTGTGACAAGAGTTGTTTATTTCCCTTCACCCTGAGAGAACCCTGTTATGTGGTTACAGTTTGTGACAAGAGTTGTTTATTTCCCTTCACCCTGAGAGAACCCTGTATGTGGTTACAGTTTGTGACAAGAGTTGTTTATTTCCCTTCACCCTGAGAGAACCCTGTATGTGGTTACAGTTTGTGACAAGAGTTGTTTATTTCCCTTCACCCTGAGAGAACCCTGTATGTGGTTACAGTTTGTGAGCAGTGGAGAAAAGCCGAGGGCCTCATCCAGCACTCCACGGGGGGGACTCAACGGAGGTGCGGAACCAGCCACACCACACACGCGTACTCGACCCAACCCCAGCAAGGAATCCATGTTAGTATGCTCCCTGTGGTAGGCCTGGTTGTGTTATTGTTTGTTATCAACTGTGGTATCATTTGTTATCAGCTGGTGTGTTTTCCCTGCATGTGATGCTGTGTAGGATCCTGTTGCATGTTATCATCATCCTGTGTTATTGTCTTACTTGCCATCACCCCTGGTGTCCAGGTTACTGAGCCGGGAGCTGCATGCTTTACTGAGGGTCATGTGGTCGGGCAAGTCCGCCCTCGTGTCGCCGCACAAGATGCTCTACTCTGTCTGGAACCTCATCCCTTTCTTCAAAGGCTACTCCCAGCAAGATGCCCAGGAGTTCCTCTGGTGAGTCGCTGCCCTTCACGCCGCTCAACTCATGGGTCTGTGTGCCTAGATGAGTACCCTTGTGACTCATCACAATTTTTGTAATATTCCAGTTGTAGGTGTAAGCTTACTGTCAGCTAATTGCTGTTGACACTTTTTTTTGTCTTTCTCTAAGTGAATTCCTGGGTAAAGTCCAGTCTGAAATGGAGAAAATGGCCGGAAAAGGTGAGGGAGATAGAAACTGGTTGCCTGGCAATGGAGGAACAAATACCATAGCAACAGTGGTGCAGGAGACCAAAAAACTACAGGATATAATCACAAGGATGTTTCAGGGAGAGCTGGTCAGTGAGGTGAGTCAGTTGTCAGCGAGGTGAGTCAGTTGTCAGCAAGGTGAGTCAGTTGTCAGTGAGGTGAGTCAGTTGTCAGCGAGGTGAGTCAGTTGTCCAGCTGGTCAGCGATGTGAGTCATTTGTCCAGAGACTTGTAATGTCTCCTTTGGGTCGGTTTAGAGGTTTTAGATCATTTTAAGAAGATAAATATGATAAACTCTTGTGACCTTCAGGTGAAGTGTCTGAGGTGTGAACAAGTGTCGCAGACATGTGAACCCTTCATGGATCTCTCTCTCGAATTTCCTGACCGATACCAAGTCAGAAACTATCCTATGTCTTACAATTCTGGCTCCAACAAAGTCTGTGTTGACCCATGTCATGTGGAAGGTGAGGACCCTCCAAGGTCTTATATAAGGTCAAGGCTATATGATGGCACCAATACATTTGTCTTGTGTGTGACCAAGGATAACCTTTGTAAACTGATTGCAGAAATGCTGCAAATTTTCACTGCCTGGGAAAAACTGGATGGGAGAATCTATTTGTGTGAAAACTGCAACAGTGAGTATTGTCATATATTAGCTTCTTAATTCAAACTAATCTTGGAAGTAAACAAAATAAGGATGGTTACTGTTAGAATGACAGAAAGGCTGGTTGTTGGTAGAGAGAAGGAGGCGGGTTTCCAGTCAACGTGCGGTGTATACCCAAGTAAAGAAACGACTCGTAGTGCGACGTCTTCCCCACATCCTCCGGCTACACCTCAAGAGATTCATGTGAGCCACCTTCTTCCATGACACTCATCCTTCACTTCATGTGCTCCACTTCCGACTCATTCATCACCAGCTTACAGTGTACTTATACAGAGCTGACCCTTGTATCTGGCCACCATTTCTGCCTGCCGAAGGGGGCAGCATACGCATGGGACTGGATAGGAGGGGGCCGCATACGCGTGGGACTGGATAGGAGGGGGCTGCATAAGCATGGGACTGGATAGGAGGGGGCTGCATATGCATGGGACTGGATAGGAGGGGGCTGCATACGCATGGGACTGAATAGGAGGGGGCCGCATAGCATGTGACTGGATAGGAGGGGGCTGCATAAGCATGGGACTGGATAGGAGGGGGGCTGCATAGCATGTGACTGGATAGGAGGGGGCCGCATAGCATGGACTGGAATAGGAGGGGGCTGCATAAGCATGTGACTGGATAGGAGGGGGGGCATGTGACTGGATAGGAGGGTACGCAAAATACGTGACTGGATAGGAGGGGGCTGCATACGCGTTAGACTGGATAGGAGGGGGCTGCATAAGCATGTGACTGGATAGGAGGGGGCTGCATACGGGATAGGAGGGGGCCGCATACGCGTGGGACAGGATAGAAGGGGGCTGCATATGCATCGAACTGGATAGGAGTGGGCCATATACGCGTGGGACTGGATAGGAGGGGGCCATATACCCGTGGGACGGGATAGGAGGGGCCCGCATACACGTGGGACGGGATAGGAGGGGGCCACATACAGGTGGGACTGGATAGGAGGGGGCCGCATACACGTGAGACAGGATGGGAGGGGGGCCAGTCCAAGATATGCTAGTGTTGAGACATGTTATGCAGCAAATGTTGAGTAAAAGAAAGTAGTTGCTCTAGTCTTGAATGTTCCGCTAGCCAGGCATGTAGATTAGACAGTGTGTATCAGAACCAGCTTGCCTGGCATGTAGATAAGACAGTGTGTATCAGAACCAGCTAGCCAGGCATGTAGATAGGACAGTGTGTTTCAGAACCAGCTAGCCAGGCATGTAGATAGGACAGTGTGTATCAGAACCAGCTAGCCTGGCATGTAGATAAGACAGTGTGTATCAGAACCAGCTAGCCAGGCATGTAGATAAGACAGTGTGTATCAGAAGCTTGATGCCTTCAACAAACGAGGTGTGAAGCCAATGAACTGGCCGCTAATTGGATCGATTAGGTTGTATTGATGCGTTTGCTTAAATTAAAAGTCATGGAATGGAAGGTATGAATTAAGGAGGATGCATGATCACGGACACTTATACATTGCAAGTTTTTGTGGACCAGCTAAAGTGGCCGGATACATGGGATGGCCTGTATTTCTGTTATATACATATATATATATACATATATATCTTGGTTATGTAGGTGGAGTGGCCGCAATAACCGTGGAAAGATTGGTGCGCAAGTAACATTTTCCCCTGAGCTTGAGTTAAAGGGCTACTGCCATGAGGATCTGCGAGGTGAAAGCTACCTGTACCAGTTGTCAGCCGTGGTGATGCATCATGGGAGAGGATTTGGGTCAGGACACTACACCTCCTACTGCTGGAACCAAGAGGCCAGTGAGTAATAGATGTCTCCTGCACCACCACATTCACGGCTTATTACTGTATACTGTCCTTATTACTGTCCTGCTTTGCTGTCTGCACTGCGGCAAGTGTGGCTGCATCCCCACCCCGCTTCACCCCTCACTCCCCTCTGTGTCTGTCTGCACCGCGGCAGGTGTGGCTGCATCCCCACCCTGCTTCACCCCTCACTCCCCTCTGTGTCTGCTATGATTTCTGGTACATTTTGTGTTTGTATTGTCAGATTCGTGGGTTCACTGTAACGATGCCAAGATGGAGCTGTGTTCAGTGGAGGAGGTACGTGGAGCTCAGGCCTACATCATTGTCTACACTCGCAAGGACACCAACATTGACTCGGCAGACCTCGCTGTACCACTGGACCTTACAAGCAATGCCCCAGCTGATGATGATGATGATGAAATCGCCTTCAACTTCAAAAGCAGCTGTATTCCCAAGTTTAAAGAATTGAAGCGGAAACTGAATCTGAATGAGAAAGGCCGACAGCAGCTGAAGCGAAGGAAGTCCACGATTTGGTGAACAACACTTTATCCAGACTAGTGTATGGAGACATAGATTAGTTGGATACCAAGCCTAGGGTCAGAGTTCATTATGACACTAAGCCTAGGGTCAGAGTTCAGGTTGACACCAAGTCTGGGGCCAGAGTTCAGGTTGACACCAAGTTTGGGGTCAGAGTTCAGTTTGACACCCAAGTCTTGCCAAGTGGGGAGTTTATGTAGGTCCAAAAGGCAGCAATAATAAAGCTTGTATATCTCTCACCCGACTACTGGTGGGACAGCAACGTGATTGTATATCTCTCGCCTGACTACTGGTGGGACAGCAACGTGATTGTATCTCTCACCCGACAAATGGTGGGACAGCAACGTGATTGGAGCCCATTGGGGGATATACAGTTCTTTCCACTGACTTTTTTTAGCAAACAATAACCTGAACTTTTTGTCATTTCTCTTGTGATTGTTTTGTATGATAGATCAATTAATGGTAATTGGATGAAGTCATTGCTTGCGATGTGTGAGTGTCCGGTTGAGTAGTGTAGTTCGTCTTATGGTGGTGTGCAAGGTGTGGTGTTGTTATTCACAAGTAGATTATTCTAGATCATCTGTTCTGACCCATCAAATAAAAGTGATCATCTCCAGTTCATGTCCAAGAGATCAATTTTCTTTTTCACACACTAATATAGTTCAGTTTTTTGGTGTATTTGTCTGTCACGATGAAAGTTTCATACATTTTTATTTTTAATAAATATGAACCATAATTTAGTGTCTGTCTTGATTGTGAGCCTCTGGTATGGATATTTGGAGGACGTCGCTAGTTATGTGGCTGGGAGGTATTGGGGCAGTTGACAAGAACAATTCTTTGCACCCTTACGATCTAAATCCAAGGAAGAATCTTGGTGCATGATAATACGACTACGTTATGACGACATGGGCACCGAAATCAGTAAAAATACTTCATGATGTTTACCATCTGTCATCTACTTCTGCCTTTTGTCTTGGTATTTACTCTTTACCTTTGTCACTTGTCCAGGTCGGACAGTGGTATGCTTATATACCGTCCTACGTCTTCATTTTTCGCATGAATTGGTAACGTGTTTTGAAAGGCACGGGCGTGGTAAGTGGTACCAGCACCCCTACCAACCTGGCTGCACCAGCACCCCTACTGACCTGGCTGCACCATCACCCCTACTGACCTGGCTGCACCATCACCCCTACTGACCTGGCTGCACCAGCACCCCTACTGACCTGGCTGCACCAGCACCCCTACTGACCTGGCTGCACCAGCACCCCCACCGACCTGGCTGCACCAGCACCCCTACTGACCTGGCTGCACCATCACCCCTATTGACCTGGCTGCACCAGCGCTCCCACCGACATGGCTGCACCATCACCCCCACCGATATGGCTGCACCAGCACCCCTACTGACCTGGCTGCACCAGCACCCCTACTGACCTGGCTGTACCAGCATTCCTACCGACATGGCTGCACCAGCACCCCTACTGACCTGGCTGCACCAGCACCCCTACTGACATGGCTGCACCAGCACCCCTACCGACATGGCTCTACCAGCATCCCTACCGACCTGGCTGTACCAGCACTCCTACCGACATGGCTCTACCAGCATCCCTACCGACCTGGCTGTACCAGCATCCCTACCGACCTGGCTCTACCAGCATCCCTACCGACCTTGCTGTACCATCACCCCTACCGACCTGGCTCTACCAGCCTAAGGCTAATTTTTAGAGGGGTGGTTAGAACAGACACGAGGTGAAGAGGTGAGGATGCTCGATACTTGTGCACCCATCTGGTGTAGAGTGGTGTTGTCACAATTACGAATCCACCAATATATAACCACCATTACAAATCCACCAAAACAAATCCATCAATAGATAAACATCAATATTTAACCATCAATACATAACCACCATAACACTAACAACAAATAGAAATCCACCCATACATAACCACCAATACTTAACCACCGGTACGTAACCACCATTACAAATCCACCAATAAATAACCACCAATACCACAATACTTAAGCACCAATGCATAACCACCAATACAAATCCACCCATACATAACAACCAATGCTTAACCACCAATAAATAACCACCAATACAAAACCATCAATACATCAATACATCATTTTCATTTCATATCTGAGTGAGTGGGAATGGAGAAGCGCGCGATGACATATCTGAGTGCGTGGGAGCTGGAGAAGCGCGCGAGCTCGAATCAGATTATGATGCAAGCGCTGCTTCGAACGTCATCTTCTCGTGGACTATCGCCGTGACTGCCGGTCATTGCTTCATTACCCGCGTCCTCAGATCTTCGTGACGGAATAACCTTGACCTGCGGAATATCATCCTGGTAGTCGCCCTTAAGGCCGTTTTCTTTGACCTCCCATGGAGGGCGCATGTCTGTTGGAGATGTGAGCATGGAGCGCATACTCATGTGAGATTTGCGGATATGTTCTAACGTGGCACCCGATGAGCCGATTTCACCGAAGCTGGTGGGAACGAGGGTGGCGTGGAACCTGACGTGTGCGGCAGCGCCACTCCTGGAGTTGAGCCAGTAAGTCTTCATCTCACCTTTCCCCTGGATCACGTTGTAAATTGGCAAGCTTGGTCAGTACGAGTCGTTGTATATCAATCAATTAAATGAGAAAAAAATTGATAATTATTTAGGTTTCTCCAACTAAAGCAGACATATGGCGCTTATCACTGAAACAGACAATACACTGACCTTGACCTCTACAGTGCCTCTGTGTTCCACGGAATATGGAAGATCCTCCAGTAGGTTCCTTGTTGTCTGGCTAACGTGGATCTTCATGGTCTGATCACAAACAACACATCCGTCTAACCTTTCATGGTCTCAACAACCTTGATAATTGTCTCACCTGTTCAGTACTCATCACCTTGATTATTGTCTCACATATTCAGTATTCATCAACCTTAATTATTGTCTCACCTGTTCTCTGCTCATCGCCTTGATTATTCTCTCACCTGTTGAGTTCTCATCGCCTTAATAATTGCCTCAAATGTTTAAGTTCTCACCAATCTTAATTATTGCCTCACCTTAATTATTGTATCACTTATTCTGTTCTTATCACCTTAATTATTGTATCACCTCTTCTGTTCTCATCACTTTCATTATTGTCTCACCTGTCCAGAACTCACCATCCTTGATTATTGTCTCACCTGTCCAGAACTCATCATCCTTGATGAGGTGTTCACCGTGTCCCCAAACAAACAATATCTTGGCATCTTCATTCCCACCACGCCAGCCACGATTGTACCTGAGTGAATACCTGTAATCAGGCCAACATATATGTCCATAGCCCATAGATGTGTCCTTTCAACAAGTTTTGTTAATGTTAACAGGGGTGATCGAGTGATTTGTCTGGATCAAATAGGGCCGTTCAAATGTGTTCGCGAGTTCAATACCGATGCGCAGGCGTATGTGCTGATCTTCTTGTGATGGATTCTCCAAGTTGACGACACTGGTCATGGCTTCTAACGCCATGTCACAGACGTAGGCGGCGTGTTGGGGCGTTTCTGATGGAGCCCCGCCCACTACCATGTACGAATCAGCGATCGTCTCCACCTGGACAGACCACGCCCACTAAAGTTTATATTACTATCTCAGTTCTAAGAGCTGTCCAGATATATGTAAGCAATTAATGATGGATTGAGATTCAAGTTCATCGTGTGGTTTGTTTACTCCACGAACAAAAGTTACAGCCTCACAGCACCTTATAAACACGATGCTTCTCCGTGAGCGAATCGAACTTTGTGTACATAGCGTTGAGAAGCGAGACGACTTCTAGCGGTTTTATCTTCATACATATTTCGTTGAATCCGTCGACTTGACTGAACAATACAGTCACGGAATCAAATACCTAAAGCATTATCATCATTATCATCATCATTATCATCATCATCATTATTATGGTCGTCGTCATCATTATCATCATCATTATGATCTTGATCATCGTCACCATCATCTGATTAAGTCCATAAAGAAATCCATATACGGGTTCGTACCCTGCATGTGGACATGGCCGGCTGCCCAGAGCGGAGAGAGTCAGCCACTTCACGGGGGATCATCTGGTAGAGCAGCGTGTCCGTCCGCTTGATCTCTCGGTCCAGCAACTCCATCATCTCTCCAAGTTTTCGACATTTAGATTTTTCCTGGAAACGCATTTAAGATCAGGACTTGAATAAAGTTTCGCTACATTGAATGTGTGCGATCGATGTCTAGACCTACAATCGACTAAAATGCTGTGCAACGTCAGCATAGGTAAGCGGACAATCCAGTTCAGTTAGCAAGCCTGAGAGGTCGGACTGACACTCTTCATCATGTAACCGCACTTACTAGGTCAGGTCACTGGGCTGGTGGTGGTCGTGATGAGGGATGGGGGGGGGGGGGGTGGAGTGGTGGGGGGGGGGTCAGACTAACTTGTTGGGCTAGGAGAGCAGACTGACTTGCTCAGCCAGGTTACTGGACTAGGAGAGCAGACTGACTTGCTCAGCCAGGTTACTGGACTAGGAGGGCAGACTGACTTGCTAGGTCAGCTCACTGGACTAGAAGGGCAGACTGACTTGCTAGGTCAGGTCACTGGACTAGAAGGGCAGACTGACTTGCTAGGTCAGCTCACTGGACTAGAAGGGCAGACTGACTTGCTAAGTCAGGTCACTAAACTAGGAGGACAGACCGACTTGCAGGACGAGGAGGACAGGCTGACTTGCTAGGTCAGGTCACAGGACTAGGAGGGCAGACTGACTTGCTAGGTCAGGTAACTAGACTAGGAGGGCAGTCTGACTTGCTTGGTCAGGTCACAGGACTAGGAGGGCAGACTGACTTGCTAAGTCAGGTAACTGGACTTGGAGGACAGACTGACTTGCTAGGTCAGTGGTATCGGCACGGATTTTGGCGTACCTCGGTGGGGACAGAAGTACATTGTGACGTACATGTTTGGGGGCTCAAGTGGCATTGTGACGTACCTTGTTGAGGGCAGATATGAGTTCCTTGGAGCGCTCGGTGCCGAGCATGACGAGATCGCGACTAACGTCATGCATGCTGAGGTCGTTGATGAAGAGGTTCATCTCGTACATGTGATCCATGTTGGACAAGCTGAATAGCAACAGAGGACGACCACGTCAGCTTACAACCAGACCTCCAAGCTCGGCCGATGACGGCGGTAAACGGCTGTTATGTCATCCTAATCAAAGAGCTTATAGCTACACAAAGAGGGCTCTTACCGACCAGCTACGCGGTGAGAATGCAAGTAAATGAAACACATGGCTGTCGCCAGGTGGAGCTACCATGAAATTTACAACAGCACATGGGCGTGTTTCCATAAGCTCTTCGCCCCAGTGGTGACTTACATGGGCGTTCCGAGGAAGATGAAGGCGTCCCAGTCCGGTATGAAGCGCATCTGGCCTCTCAGGTGGAGGCATTCATCACTCGTGTCTAGATCTGTTTCACAACATTCACAAACTTCAACCCGACACAAACAACATTCGGCCGCCGAAATTAGCAACCCAACACAAACAACATTCAGTGACCGAAAGTAACAACGTAACACAAACAACATTCAGTGACCGAAAGTAACAACCCAACACAACAAATAACAACCAAACAAAAACAACATTCAGCTATGGAAAATTAGCAACATTCGGCCACAGAAAAGTAACAACCCAAAACAAACAACATACAATATGCATCACACCACCCCCCCAACAACCCACACAACAGACACGACCCCCACGCCGCCACACACACCACCCCCGACACGACCCCACGCCGCACACACACACCCCCGACACGACCCCCACGGCCCACACACCCCCACACGACCCCACGCCTCCACACACACCACCCCCCGACACGACCCCCCGCCACCACACACACCAACCCCCGACACGACCCCACTCCTCCACACCACCACCCCCACCACCCCACACTACCCCCCCGCCTCCACAAACACCCCCGACGACCCCACACGCCACACACACCACCCCCGACACGAGCCAACGCCGCCACACAAAACACCACCGACACGACCCCAAACACCCGGCCACCCGACACAGAAAACCCCACGCCGCCACACACACCACCCCACGACCCCACTACCGCCCCCCACGCCGCCACACCACACCACCCCCCACACCCCTCCCACCAACACACACCACCCCGACACGACCCCACGCCCACCACACACCACCCCCACGACACTACCCCACCCACACACACACCCCGACACACCCCACGCCGCCACACACACACCACCCCTACACTACCCCACAACACTACCCCACTCCCACACAAGACACCACCCCAACTACCCACACTCCTCAAACACCCCAACACCCCCGACCAACCACCACACACCACCCCACCCCTCCCCACCCCCCCACACACACCACCCCCCACGACACTACGACCCCACGCCGCCACCACACACCACTCTACCACACACGACCCCACGCAGCCACACACACCCACCCCACCCCTACCCCACACCGCCACTCCACACAAACCCCCTACCAACTCCTCCACACACACACACCCCGACACATACCCCAAGCCGCCACACACCCCACCCCCCGACACGAACCCCACCGCCGCCACACACACCACCCCCGACACGACCCCACTCCTCCCACACCCCTACGAACCCACTCCTCCACACACCACCCCCGACACGACCCCACACACCACCACCCCCGACACGACCCCACGCCGCCACACACACCACCCCCCCTACACTACACCCACCCACCCCGGACCCGACCCCACCGCACACACCACCCCCTACACTACCCCACTCCTCCACACACACCACCCCTACACTACCCCACACACACCACCCCCACACTACACCCCACCTCCTCCACCACACCACCCCCGACACGACCCCACGCCGCCACACACACCACCCCGAGCCCTCCTCAACACACACCACCACCCCCACACTACCCCACTCCTCCTACACCCCCCCACGACCCACTCCTCCCTCCACACACACCACCCCTACACTACCCCACTCCTCCACACACACCACCCCCTACACTACCCCACTCCCCCACAACACACCACCCCCTACACCACCACCACACACCTCCACACTAACACCCCACTCCTCCACACACACCACCCCTACACTACCCCACTCCTCCACACACACCACCCCCTACACTACCCCACTCCTCCACACACACCACCCACACCACTACCCACTCCTACACACACCCCCCCTCCTACACACCACCCCCTACACCCCCCACCACCCCATCCATACCCACAGTGGCGCCACCATGGTTCGCCCGTGTTACCAGTGATATAACTTCTACGAGGTTGACAGGAACGCCTTCTATTATTCAGGAGTCATCCACTCCATATCATCTACTGATTTGATTGCCCGTGTTACCTTCACCCACGATCCCATCATCATTTGATGACGTCATTACTGACTGTCTCCTCTCTTCTCGTCGCTTCCTGACAACTTGGCGAGAGCGAAGCTCAAACATCGAGTTGGTGTGGTCCACAATCTGCAGGGCATGACATGACCGCGGGCTTCTCATTTGGGTCACTGATATCATGTGAGATAAAGAACGAGATTTGACAGTAGAGCAAGGTAGGCAGAGGTAGATTGCAAGATGTATAGGGTAAGATAGAGGTGTGTAATAAGGTGAGTAGGGTAAAAGGAAGGGTAGGCAAAGGTGGTGAGTAAGGGGTGTAGGGTAAGAGGAAGGGTAGGTAGAGGTGGTGAGTAAGGGGTGTAGGGTAAGAGGAAGGGTAGGTAGAGGTGGTGAGTAAGGGGTGTAGGGTAAGAGGACGGGTAGGTAGAGGCGGGTGTGTTTGGGACAGATTCCCTTCTGCTTCTCTTATCATCCTCCCTGAAATCAAAAATAAGCCTAGCTTACACTTACATTTTGGAAGAGGAAGTTAATTGGAGGTCGTGCCAAGTCAAATATTCGGTCTAGTTTCTTCCCGCGGATATCGCGCATTACCGAAGTCAGCCCCGTCCCCACACTCTTCATCACCATATCACGGCCGAACATCACGTGGAAAGGAAAGGCTCGGAAAAATACATCACATTTGATTGAATACTTTTCTCGGGCATTCATTTTTTGTTTTTTGAGCTGTTCTTGTTCGATGAAGCCTTTGTTGTCGAAGTGGAGCATGAATATGGCATGGGTTCCCGAGTTTCCTTCTTCTAGGCTGACGATCTCGATTTCCAAGTCAGTTTGGTAGAACACCAGCCCCACCTGGCGGAGCTGACCCATGACGTAATGAATGAAGCCGCGCCGCTTGCTTCTGTAGTGAAGCATCAAGCCTTCTTTAGTCTCATTCTCACAGAAGAAAGATGGCGCACACATCTTGGGGTAACTCATGCGCAAGTACTCGTGTAAGTTATCGAGACCATTGAGGAAATCGCGCATGTTTCGACCCAGGACCTTCAGAATCGTATCATAGCCGTACTGACCAGTAAATTGTACAAACTGGAAGCCGAAATAATGCATGATGTCGCTGGTGCGTGTGCCGGTCACGATGCTGACGGCGTGAGCGATTTGAGGGATGACGGTCTCTGAGTAACACTCATGTGTCACAAAGCTGTGCTGCTCGACGTTAGCTATGCTGCGTATCTCCTCCCAAACCTCGTCGCCGTATCGCTCTTTAATAGAGTCGCAAATGGATTCAAGTAGTAGGCCGTACATAGTAGCTCATCGGCGGTGACGTCACAGTTAGAAAGCAGTTGAGGTTGTGACCCAGTGACTATCCGTCCGCGTTATGAGACCAGACGCCTCTACTCTGTCGACAACAGCCGCGTTTGGGTCGCTCATACGAGTGAGAATACACAGACACAGACTAGTTGATAAAGTTTCCGGGCACTACCATGTCCACAATCAATAAGGGCACGTCGATTCTTTGTGCTGTGAGACAAGATATGTAGATGAAGCACTTCTGTCGGTATTGTATTCCTCACCTGTAATCATATCTCACCTGGAATAATGCATCACATGTGCCACGTCATGCTTCAAGTCAACATCCCTCATCCAAACATGCCGACCCTACCCCAAACGAGATCCACTCCATCACGTGATAATCTGTGATCAATCTCCTAACATGCTCCATACTACCGCGACGACTCACAGGGGACGTGCTACAGGAGGACCCATTGATACACCACACCACTGACAGGCAAACTGCACGGAGAGACATTGATACACCACACCACTGACAGACATACTGCTCGGGGAGACATTGATACACCACACCACTGACAGGCAAACTGCACGGAGAGACATTGATACACCACACCACTGATAGACATACTGCACGGGGAGACATTGATACACCACACCACTGACAGGCAAACTGTACGGGGAGACATTGATACACCACACCACTGACAGGCAAACTGTACGGGGAGACATTGATACACCACACCACTGACAGATACACGACACGAGGAGACATTGATACACCACTGACAGACACGACACAAGGAGGCATTGATACACCACACCACTGACGGACACACGACACTAGGAGACATTGATACACCACACCACTGACAGACACACGACACGAGGAGACATTGATACACCACACCACAGACAGACACACGACACGAGGAGACATTTTCTGCCCCACGCGGGCTCACTATAACCTCTAACACGTTTACCTGAGGTACAGCACTGCGTCCAGTGGGCTTGGCAGGTCACACGTTTACCTGAGGTAGAGCACTGCGTCCAGTGGGCTTGTCAGGCCACACGTTTACCTGAGGTACAGCACTGCGTCCAGTGGGCTTGGCAGGCCACACGTTTACCTGAGGTACAGCACTGCGTCCAGTGGGCTTGGCAGGTCAGACGTTTACCTGAGGTTCAGCACCTGAGGATTAGGACCTGCTTGAATAAAGAACCATTAAATTAATTCCGCATAATGCTTCGTTTAAGGTGGAAGAACAGCGACTCGTTAACTATCGCTAAGATTGATAAACTGATGTAACACAGTGAAATATACGTTTAACAAAAAACTGTAGAGAAACCGTCATGAATGCCATTCCGAAGCAGCACATTATCACTGGTCCGCTTGATCTCATTAGGTGCCGTATAAGACCCGGGCTCTTTATTTTCTTTACGATGAAGCCCCACGTGGCACAAATGCAGTCTCAAAACAACTTAGTAGAACGAGCGGTGCAATCAAATATGACGAGATATTGAAACCTCACCGAGCGGCTACTTCTTCTTACCTTGAATTAATAGTAGAATGTATGGGAAATGGCAGAGTGAGGGCTTATGACGACGCCACATAAGTTGAGCAATCAATCTGTTCATAAATGTACATTATGAGGAGCCATTATGGTCATAGAATAATCGGTTGATGGCCACGCTAAGAGGACTCATTCCGACCAGCTATGAGGAGAGTATGCTAATGAGAGAGGCACGATCTCGTCGTCAGGTGGCGCTTACTACAAAATAACAAAATCACAAGGTACTGTTGAACCTCTCGATAATGACATGTCATGCAGTGTACAAAGACATAAACTCCTTTTGATGAAGACGCCCCCCCCCCCACCAGTTAAGTATCCCAGGTATATGACTTCCTTAATAGATGCTTAATGCTTCTAATTGCAATCGCTCTCTATTCTTAAAGGCAACATCAATAGGCATATTAAAGAAGCCGAGCAGTGAATGCTTACCTGAACTAACTCATGGTTAAGAAGATGCATGGCTCGCACATGGGATAACTAGCTAGGGCAGACATTGTACGCACATGGCATAGCTAGCTAGTGTTATAATACTATTCTGACTCATACGTTCTTAAAAAGCCTCCCCCCCCCAAATTATCAGCACGAGAGCCCGGGTTACATCACACCACTCTTTGGGAGGGGTGTAACCCTGATTGTAACAATCCCCACGTGACACGACGAGTCCACTTGGAGGGTGAACTCGCTTGCTGTGACACCAACATTCATTTTGATGTTATAATATTACACAAAAATTACATACTCACTCACACTTACACGCACACATTGAACATTCATAATCAAGACACACTGATCGCTGCCGTAAGTTCATTTGTTCCCAGGTATATTTACGCCATACAAGAGGGAGATAGCGCCTTCACCCGACGCGCCAACACCTTGTAGCCAAAGCTGACGTCTCCCTGACCAAGGATACAGTGGAGATACACAACGGCACAACCAGGCGTCGGATAACGCACACCCCTCCCCGCAAGCGACACCTGGCGAACCCAATGCGGCAGCCCTCCAGATATTTCATCTTCAAGAAACATCCAAAGAGATCCACAAATTTCCATGGCATTAGTCCATTGTGTTTGTATAATAAGTTTTCATAACATAAATTAAATACTTTCAAAATTAATAATTTAATTAGCTACAATATGTTTTTTCACCAGTTCACTATTGTCAAGTATAGGCTCATCGCTTTTTTCCATGTGGTTTAAGTGCGGAGTAATACTGTGAAAATGTAATTAATGTCATAACGGCTAGAGTATTCCATATTTTAATTCTTTCCATTTTATTGTAATATATTTATCCTAATACCATTTAGGCTAGCGAAATTAGAACATTTGAAAAATTATTGTAAACTTATATAATCACCTATTTTGTTATGGAAATGTGCCAATGTCAAACAGTATTGGCGCATGTCCAAGCTACCCTGGGATCACTCAAAATTCAAAATCTAATAATATTGGGCTCGTGTTGTGCTGTCCATTTACTTTATAACTCTTATTCCAAATTCCATTTCATCAACCTTCAATTAGTTTAACAAAGTCAATTTTCAAAATTTAAGGGTAAATTCTAAATTTATTGAACAGTGGAAGTTCAACTTTATTATGGTTGGGGAGGATGTTATAATAATATTCTGGCTCATACGTTCTTAAAAAGCCTCCCCCCTAAATTATCAGCACTAGAGCCCGGGTTACATCACACCACTCTTTGGGAGGGGTGTAACCCTGATTGTAGCAATCCTCACAACAAGCGAGTTCACCCTCCAAGTGGACTCGTCGTGTCACGTGGGGATTGTTTTAGCCTGGCCTATCGCGGGACCCTTTATCAGGAGTCCAGATGGGTTAGTCATAGAGATCATCTAGTCAGAGAAACGATTCGGACCGCGAGATTCCAGGGAGCTTCATTGTTGAAATCTAAATAAACCAAATAAGCAACTCTACTCCAGGACTCGCGTTAATTTCCTCTGATTAGTCCCCACTCCAGCAACCACAGGCAGTGAGTCACAGTACTATAACGAAAAGCGTGCATAAGCAAGAAAAGCTTAGAAAATCTACCTTTAATACTAGGGCAGACATTGTACGCACATGGGATAACTAGCTAGGGCAAGCATGGCTCGCACATGGGATAACTAGCTAGGGCAAGTATGGCTCGCACATGGGATAACTAGCTAGGGCAAGCATGGCTCGCACAGGGGATAACTAGCTAGGGCAAGCATGGCTCGCACATGGGATAACTTTCTAGGGCAAGCATGGCTCGCACAGGGGATAACTAGCTAGGGCAAGCATGGCTCGCACAGGGGATAACTAGCTAGGGCAAGCATGGCTCGTGCATGGGATAACTTGCTAGGACAGGCATGGCTAGTGCATGGGATAACTAGCTAGGACAGGCATGGCTAGTGCATGGGATAACTAGCTAGGACAGGCATGGCTAGTGCATGGGATAACTAGCTAGGACAGGCATGGCTAGTGCATGGGATAACTAGCTAGGACAGGCATGGCTAGTGCATGGGATAACTAGCTAGGACAGGCATGGCTAGTGCATGGGACAACTAGCTAGGACAGGCATGGCTAGTGCATGGGACAACTAGCTAGGACAGGCATGGCTAGTGCATATGATATTTAGCTAGGACAGGAATGGCTAGTGCATGGGATAACTAGCAAGAGTAGACATGACTCGCACATATGATAACTAGCTAGGTCAGGCATAGTACGCACATGGGATAACTAGCTAGCGTGAGGTGCCATTAAGCAATCATTGTTTGGGGATGGTTCCGAATGAAAGGAAACGTGAGATGCCATTGCCAGGAGGCTACTACATCAGTTGAAGGCACCGCATTTAGTCACACGCTACGCCAGCGTTATCCAGCAAAGACATGAATGGTTTCCTGTTATATCTGAGAAAGATCCCGACCAATTGCAGCGATTGTATTGGCCGACGATAGGTGGCAGCACATAACGCCCATCAGTGATCCTGTACCAAGCCGTCATATTGCAGCCATCAAGTAGAATGGATTGATGATGCACGTAGCATTGGTCTGAAGACAGATTACCCTTCAGTGCGAGAAGCACTTATCGCAAATAACTACGTAAGACATGTAACCTCACAGCACAGAGTGCTTTCAACTCGCTGCTTGGTACAGCGTGAACAGCGGCATCATCTTCTCGAGAAAATAACCTCTCGTGGCTTTTTCCTATCACAGTAGGTCTGGGTCTCGAGTTACTATGATATTACTGCCGTGAGTTTTATGTGAGCTTTTCTTTATAGTGGCAATCTCGCAGACGAGAATGTAGGTGGGGCGTACACTCCTCCACAACATGTTCAACCATGATTATTTATCAAAGCAATAAAATTTACCTGTGGAAACCACGGGAGTTACTTGGGGACATCAGCGAAACGTCAGCGATTCAGCGATTCAAGGATGGTCAACATATGTGGGGGTGGAGGGTCGGCAAGGACCAGCATGGATGGACCTAATTCAACAGGGGAGGTGCTGGGTTGAGGTGAGGTGTTGCTTGCTGGGTGGAGGGTAAGGAGGTGTTGCTTGAGGTGACCGGGTGGGTGGAGGGTAAGGAGGTGTTGCTTGAGGTGACCGGGTGGGTGGAGGGTAAGGAGGTGTTGCTTGAGGTGGTGGGGGGTGGAGGGTAAGGAGGTGTTGCTTGAGGTGACTGGGTGAGTTGAGGGTAAAGAGGTGTTGCTTGAGGTGACCGGGTGGGTGGAGGGTAAGGAGGGGTGGGTGGAGGGGGTAAGGGGTGTTGCTTGAGGTGACCGGGGGTGGGTAGTGGAGGGTGGGTGTTGCTTGAGGTGACCGGTGGGTGGAGGGTAAGGAGGTGTTGCTTGAGGTGACCCGGTGGGTGGAGGGTAAGGAGGTGTTGCTTGAGGTGACCGGGTGGGTGGAGGGTAAGTGGGTGTTGCTTGAGGTGACCGGGTGGGTGGAGGGTAAGTGGGTATAAAGGAGGTGTTGCTTTGCTTTAGGTGGGAGGGGTGATGGGGGGAGGGTAAGTGGGTGTTGCTTGAGGTGACGGGTGGGTGGGAGGGTAAGGAGGGGTGAGTGGAGGGTAAGTTGGTGGGTGTTGCTTGAGGTGACCGGGTGGGTGGAGGGTAAGGAGGGTGTTGCTTGAGGTGACTTGAGGTGACTGGGGTGGGTGGAGGGTAAGGAGGTGTTGCTTGAGGTGACGGGGTGGGTGGAGGGTAATTGGTGTTGCTTGAGGTGACTGGGTGATGGGAGGGTAAGTGGGTGTTGCTTGAGGTGACCGGGTGAGTGGAGGGTAAGTTGGTGTTGCTTGAGGTGACCGGGTGGGTGGAGGGTAAGTGGGTGTTGCTTGAGGTGACCGGGTGAGACCGGGTGGGTGGGTTGGAGGGTAAGGAGGGTGGGGGGGAGGGTAAGTGGGTGTTGCTTGAGGTGACCGGGTGAGTGGAGGGTAATTTGGTGTTGCTTGAGGTGACCGGGTGAGTGGAGGGTAAGTGGGTGTTGCTTGAGGTGACCGGGTGGGTGGAGGGTAAGTGGGTGTTGCTTGAGGTGACCGGGTGAGTGGAGGGTAAGTGGGTGTTGCTTGAGTGGAGTGGAGGGTAAGTAGGTGTTGCTTGAGGTGACCGGGTGATGGGAGGGTGAGTGGGTGTTGTTTGAGGTGACCCGTTGGGTGGAGGGTAAGTTGGTGTTGCTTGAGGTGACCGGGTGGGTGGAGGGTAAGGAGGTGTTGCTTGAGGTGACAAGAGGGTGGAGGGTAAGGAGGTGTTGCTTGAGGTGACTGGATGGGTGGAGGGTAAGTGGGTGTTGCTTGAGGTGACTGGGCGAGTGGAGGGTAAGTGGGTGTTGCTTGAGGTGACTGGGTGAGTGGAGGGTAAGTGGGTGTTGCTTGAAGTGACCGGGTGATGGGAGGGTAAGTTGGTGTTGCTTGAGGTGACCGGGTGAGTGGAGGGTAAGGAGGTGTTGCTTGAGGTGACCGGGTAGGGGCGTGCTGAAGTAGATGGCTGAGTAGGGTTATTGGTGAGCCAGAGTGTTATTGCTCCGTTATTGGCGTGCTTCATTAATTTAGTTGTTTAGGAGTAAGGTGTGAGCCGGAATGTTATCGGCGGGATGCTGCAGGTTCGGCGTGGAACTTGGCGAGCAGTAGGAGACTATACAGAACTGCATCACCGATCACACCCATCACCATCGCCTTAACATATATAGGACTTGACCAACCAATCGGAGGCACTGTTACATTTACGTAAATGAGGACACGTCTTACTTGCGTCTCTAATTCGTCGGGACTGATTGCGCTAATTACGTGATTCGTTGTATTCTCAATGCAGCTTGATTCAAGCATTATAACTGCTACGCCGAGGGTGGGGCGTTCACTTAACCAGTAAGGTTGCTATTTAATATCCCAAAGCATGTGTACGATGTTGGAGTATGTTTGTAGATTGTCATTCATTGGCTTATGATTGGGGCAATAGCTGATGTGAGCGTGTGGAAACGCTGGACCTAAGCACGCCATTAGTGGTAACATGCGGGGACACGTTGTGTATTAATGAGCGCTTGATGGGTGGATGTTATGGGGAAACAACCTGTAGACAGGCAGCGCCGTCAGAGAGTGTCATCAAAAGTGAATTAATACTGAATAATTAAGAACCATAAGTTTAATGACAGCAATGGCGGTAATTTTGTTTTTGTCAGAAAACTTAATAATGCAAGAGAGTGTTCGTGCAAGGAGTGTGAGCCAACAACTTGCCCTCCCTGTATCAGCCCCTCCATCTACACCACTACCTGCTGCATTAAACAGTAGATATACATCTAGGACCAGGCATTGATATTGTACTTGGAAGACCTCCTACATCTGAGCAGGCGGCCTCTCTTGTAACACCCTTGAAATATGCAACATCAAAAGCCGCCCGTTAGATATTCTCAGAATAAACCACCAATCACATTACAGGAAATGAACAACGTATCAGTTGAACAAAGATTGAAAATCAATCAAAGAATTAACCTTCAATCTTACGTGCACAAAATGAACCACCGATATGAGTTACATAGAATGAATCACTTATCATAGAATGAGTCAAAAATGAGAATGTGTGCAACAAAATGAGATCCTTTTGACATGCACTGACCAGAGTGGAAAACATTGGACCATTCTTGCTCGTTGCGCCTCTAGCGGCATGTAATGTGGTACCCATTATCAGGGAGATTTTCAAACAATTGACAATGCTATAATTACAGGTGCGACTCACACTGCCTGCCGGAAGATATACCTGTGGCGCATCATTAATCACTTACCTGTCTAGATAGGATGAAGCCTATAGTTGTCATTGCCATGTGTTTTACAGTCATTTAAGTCTGAATGATATAACTGTGATCAGCATTTGTACATTCAGCCAGGATATTGTAAGCTACCTGGTGCAAACAGTATGATACATATGCTTTCTTGCTGAAGTGCCCGCTATAAGGTGCTTAATGAGTTTTGGGGATCTCATGAACTGATGATCTCTATTACTTTAATCTTCGTCTTAAAGCAGTTCACGCAAGAAGTACGTGCATTGATACGAATATGCATATAAATTAGGTTTTTTTGATATTGTCGAATAACTTTCTGGAATCGACTGCTGTGAAACTTTGGACGCTGACGGCCATGCTATTAAATGTGTTGCCCAGACAACAATATCAGTACATATCAGAGTTGTTAACATAACGCACCTAGTTCCATCGCTTGTATGTAGCAGGTGATCGTGATGTGCGGCTTGTTCAGATCACACAGCCTGAAACTTGCAAAAACAACTTGATAGCTGCTAATCTGTGCCACACCAGAAGCAAGTATAAGGCAATAAAGCATGTTTAAAGGTGTCATTGTTGTCGGGTTAATTAGGCCTCCTATTCTGTAGTCAGCGAATATCACCATAACTTCAGGTTTTATCATCAAACCATGGGTGTCATTGATACACCTGTACGGTCGCCTTGATGTCAAATATGACCGCAATCATTTCACATCCATTGTACCTTTAAAACCTAACGCATCTGTATAGCCACGAATAATTTATCGATTAATCGCGTTCTGACGTTTCATGTTCCCTCCTCTGGCCTCACCAAATCGCTCACTGCCGGCTGATGATGAAGTAACACGCTTGGTACGCGTCAGCTTGTGAGGATTAACGGCTCACACTAACCGACGGCTCTAGATATGGTTTTCCTCTGGTCTTTGAATACAATGAGAGGTCAAGGTGAATGAGAAGCGATCGAGCAGATGACGCATTGGATGCACCGCATTTCGGTATTTGTCGTCACCTCTAGCAATCTAACCGTATCTTTAATACTGCAATGACAAGGGCACAGAGGATTACCTAAAATGAACCAATATTAAACTAAATACGCAGATTGTCTCCGTAATCTGTGAATATGTTTATATGTAATACAATGTGCCTGTAGTCGTATGTTATGTTTATGTATGGAAGATAATATTCCTGATGACTGCTTTCTTTTACAACTAGACTAATAGCAGGATAATGGTATCCACGTGCTCGATGAAGCTGCTCCTTAAAATCAACAAACGCTAATCGATTGTTAGGTTGTAATGTTAACTCCGGAAAACATGCCCTGGAGGCGGCCCAATACTTAAAATATAAATGTTGAGCAATTGACTGGTTTTTAAGTTTTGTTACCGACGTGAATTTTAATGGGTTTATACAAGGCGAGGAAAGATGTAATCTTCAGATAGACGAGACATATTGACGCTAAGTTATCTCAGCAGTAGGTCTGGTGCTCAACTCATGGTACTGAAATATTGATGTAGCGAGTTTTAAGTAAGCTTTTCTGTATGGTGGTGATCTCATAGTAGACAATGTGGGCGTGGAGCGAGAAGCGCTTCTTGCAAATAACTACGTGAGATATGCAACCTCATAGCATATAATGCATTCAACTCAGCATGTGCTCGTGAATATTACATTGAGAGACATTGAGGAATGAATTGTGCGGACGTATGTGACGTACTAGTTTTGAACGCTGATATGACACTCGAATGACGACAGATGACGGAAGGCAGTCTGGAGAGACATGGGAATCTGCCGCGCGACAGGAAGAGGACAGTGAACATGCGGTTCTGTAGAAGGTGGTTGGATCGGACGAGGGGGTGGGTGGAGGGATAGGGCGTTCTGCAGTAGACCGATGGGTAGTGGTGATTGGTTGTGTGAAGGGTTTGGGGGTTTTGCAGTAGGTTGAAAAGGGAAATGGTGGCGGGATGGCGGGAGGGTTAGTGGCGTGCTGCAGTTGATGGCTGTGTCGGGATGGCGGGTTGGTGGATTGTTTGAGGGGGTGGCGTGCTGCAGTAGTTGGGATGGTTAGGTGCAGTGGGAAGGGAAGGTAGAAGAGGGTAGGAGAAGGTAGGGTAGGGTCGGGTAGGGGAGGGCAGGGCGAGTAGCTGTCGTGGTCGACGTAGAACCAGGAGCACGGCTACAGCTTTACAATATATTTACCATGCCGACGTCATCTATCAGCAACGTTGCTGCATTAATATGACTTACAAAGACTATCAAGAGCTTTGTTACATTGACAGATATGAGGGCAACTATCACTAACGTCACTACTTGAACAGGATTGAGCGGGCCAAATACAAGCTTCGTCGTATTCGTAAACAAACATGCTGTTACGTCGGCAGGATGGGTCAGCTAAGTAATTATAGATTATGGTGGACGTGTTGGTATTAATGAAAAGGACAGTGTTGACAAGCTGCTCAATCAACGGTGATTAATGCGGAATAATAAGATTCTGACAACAATGGACGCCAACTTTTTAGTCCACAAACATTTATAATGCAAGAGTGGGATTGTGTACAAGGTGCATACCAACAACATGTTCTAGCTACATTTGCCTATCCATCTACGCCACTATCTGATCCATCTACGCCACTATCTGATCCACCTAAGCCACTATCTGATCCACCTACGCCACTATCTGATCCACCTACGCCACTATCTGATCCATCTACGCCACTATCTGATCCACCTACGCCACTATCTGATCCATCTACGCCACTATCTGGTCCACCTACGCCACTATCTGATCCACCTACGCCACCATCTGGTCCACCTACGCCACTATCTGATCCACCTATGCCACTATCTGATCCATCTACGCCACTATCTGATCCACCTACGCCACTATCTGATCCATCTACGCCACTATCTGATCCATTAACGTGTAAATAGGCTTTTAAGACAAGGCGCTGATAAGATTGGAATCCGGCGAAAAAATATCGTTCTCTTGGATAAAGCCGTACACTGGTATCCCAGCACCCAGCAATAGCGTGTTATTGGGGAGTCATCTCTCTTGCAGCACACTTAAAATTTACAACACCATTGAAATAAACAACGCCATTGAAATTTAAAACACCATTGACAATTGATCATCGCCCATGCGAAGAGAGTGAGCAACTTCTCAGTAACACAAGCAATTAACAAGCTATGACATACACAGAGATTGAATACACTTATCACAGGAGTAAGCCACCTATCAGAGGGAATGAAATCTTATCACATGCACAAAGGATAAACCACCATGTGCAGGGAATGAATCACTTATCACAACGAACAAGCAATCAAATATGCACTAAATGATAAACCCATAAGAAATACAGAGAATTTACCACCAATAAGATGTACAGAGAATGAACAGACCGGGAGAGAATTTACCATCAGTAAGATGTACAGTGAAATAATAGAAAAGCCTAAATATAGCGTGATATTTATCGTTGAGATTGCCTACCTGAGGATGGTCCTGTCAGGAATTACCTTTGTAATCTGCGGCGCATTGTTAATCACCCATCACTTCTCTGCCTAGAAATAGCAGCAGGATAATATGATTAAGGTCAACCGTTCACATCGACAACTCTGTCTTAATGATAAGATTATAATCAGCAGTTCATTCACCTAGGTATTTATTGTTAGCAAGCACGTGGAAACAGTATGATCCAAATGCTTTCTGACTCTCAGCTACATTTGTCATCGTTTGCTACTTTATTAGCAGATACATATGTAGCTGTTCACACTATTGCTTAACTCTGTCGAAAAGCTTCCTGGAGTCGCCTACTGTGAAAAGCTGTGGTAACCTTCTAGTTGAAGATCATACTATCGAATGGACCGCACTGTGAACGGTAGCAGTGGATTGAAGAATTGCAACCCGTGGAACCTTGATTCACTCGCTTGCGTATAGCAGTTGTATGTCATATGATGGCTTGTCAGATCACACCTGGCAAGAACAACTTCAAACCTGCATCACACTGGCGGATGCTTGCAAGAACAACTTCAAACCTGCATCACACTGGCGGATGCTGGCAAGAACAACTTCAAACCTGCATCATACGGCCGGATGCTGGCAAGACCAACTTCAAACCTGCATCACACTGCAGCATGCTGGCAAGAACAACTTCAAACCTGCATCACACTGCCGGTTGCTAGCAAGAACAACTTCAAATCTACATCACACTGCCCGAAACTGGCAAGAACAACTTCAAATTTGCATCCCACGGCCAATTGCTAGGA